>JARHVA010001546.1:3232500-3275000 GCA_037957365.1 Torreya grandis | reverse complement strand
TTTGAGATCTATTATGGGTGATGGCTGCCCATTCAAACAACTAATCAATGATGCATACACTCCAATTCAATTCATTTTTTGCAACTGTAAAGCAAGGATAAAATAAAACTAAATTAAAAAAAAAAAAAAAGATAAAGATTTGGGTATAAGTGGACACCTCTTTTATCGTGTTTAGTTCAAATTGTAATGGGTATTTTAGATATAAAATGTTGGTAATTTAATGTTTTTTAATATAAGATTTATAGTTGATTTTTTCCATCTTTAAATGATGAATAATTATCTTAATATATTTACTAGTCATTAAATTATATAATTTATTGTATTTATTTATCTGTTGATAATTAGTTCAAATTAGGTATTATTAATATATTTTTTAAATGTCATTTTGACTTTCCTTTCTTCTGATTTTGTGGAAACTTTTTTCTCTTTTAAGGTATCTCAATTTCTATGTCTAGAGTGCCTAGAATTCTCTTGGGTATGTCCAAAATGTCCCTAAATTTTTAGAGCTCTTATTTTGGTCTTCACAAAGTCAAGGTGGACCCATTTCCCTCTTCTATCTTTTTCATTTTTACTCATGTGATGTTGATTTTGGAATATATATATATAGTCCTAATTTGAAATTAATTATTTATAAATATGAAAGCATTGTACTTCAATTAGTATAAAGAAGCACTAAAAAACACATTGAACATTAATAGATAATTATTAATTAGTCATAGAAATTCTAGGAAGATCAAACTATAACACTAAATTAGTTTCTATAACTGGGAAGTTTATAACTTGTTCTAAAGTTATTATTTCCACTAAAGCATATTAGTGTTCTTCTTGGGTCCCTTCTAAAAATTCCTACTAAAAGGTAGAGAATCTCCTTATATTTTTTCTATAGGATAGCTCCTCTCATGGCAGGAATTTCCATAAGGTATCTCTATACTATTACCTCTCAAAAGAGGCTATACATTTGGGTATGTTATACATTAGTCACCAAATAAATTTTTTGTGCACAAAATAGATAATCAAGTCCATTGAAGAAAAGGAAAAATTAAAATTAATGCTTGAAATCACATTTTTGAAGGATGTGCATATGATCACATAGTTTGGAAATAATTAAGTTTTCAACATAATCTCATCCTTTGTGCTCTTGTCAAAAAATGATGGTCATTTGGTGCTAAATGCACATGAAAAGCATGGAACAAGATAAAATCATGTTGTATTTGGAATGGTAATGGTTTTATGGATGGTCTCTATATAACTATAATTTTTTATGGTTGTCACCAATTATCAATTTTCATGAAGTCCCTTTATTCAAGTTCCATGGATGGATGCCCTCAAATTTTTCATAAGAGGTATGCATTATATACAAGATATTCCCTATAAACAAACATGATTTGGTTTTCCTATATGGGATTCAATGTTTTTTTTTAAAAAACAACATTGATATGCAATCTGACAAAGATGATATTGATCATATTCTTGTAAGGATTATGCATAATATTCTAGTCACTTTTGATCCTTGTGGTATAAATATTGAAAATGGTATGTTTAGTATCCTTTATAAAAGTAAAATCCAAACAAGGGATATAGATGGCCATCACCTCATATGCCTAAGCTTGATAAGCTGAAATTTTAATGGGATTTTGATTCTCTTATCACCACATAGATCATATGATTTCAAAAAGTTTGGAATGTTATTCTTGAATCTAAGTTTTCAGACTTTTCCATGTGCCTTCTCTATCAAGGGTATCCCTTTTAATTATTTCCTTATTTAATTAGTAATTGCTCAAAAAAAAGTTTGTTTTTAAGAAATTCAAAGACTCTAATGTATTTTCTTTGGTTTTGTGTGAAAGCACAAAATTCTTGATCTCTGATTAGTGATTTCGTTAGACCCTTTCTACGAGATCTACTTATTTGGAATAATAGCCTCTTTGGATATTGGCTCATGATCCTTGAAACTTATGCTAAAATTGGCCATACTCTAAGACTAGAATTTATTTTTCCTATTTGAAAATAAATAAATTTTACTATTTTTACTATTTCTTATGTGGATTTGTATCCGATGATGATAGCCTAGCAGTGAGTGAGCTGAGTGTTAGAAGTGGGAGGTCTTAGGGTCCATTCCCTAGGATGACCACTCTCTACCATTATTCCCACATTAAGCTATGACAGGTTATTTGTGAAAAGTATCCACAATGCAAAAGGCTACCAATTTGGTGTTCAATGCAATGGAGGTTGGCATGTGGCTGGAAACCTATGTTCCATACAATGAGGCAAGTCCATAGTTCATGGATAGGGATACTCTTCACCATTGGTTTTGGCATTCCTATTATAAAAATGATAGCACCCAAAATTTTATCCAATGAAATGTATAAGGATTGGTGAAGTGGTTTGGTTGTGCCCAACCCCACCCAAGTTCAAATCTCAAAGGGTGTTTATAGGTTAGATATGGCTATTTACTTAATTGATTCAATGTGATAAAAGTGATAGCCATTTATAATGGTTCTATAGTTTTCTTAGGGATTGGGCCCCTGATTTGTGCCCCAGAACTATTTATAGCTCTGATCAAAAGCTAGCACCAAGAAAAAAAAATTATGTAGATTTTTCATTTTTCTACTTATAAAAAAGCAATGATTATATCAAATGTGTTTATGCAGATACAAGTGTAAGAAAAAAAATGTTGGTTTCTATGTCCCCAATCTTCAAACACTTTTGAAACATTGGGACAATACACCATTTACTATCACTCATGTTTTGCTCTTTAGAGGTAGGCCACTCCAAGTAGGGCACTAACACATCCATTATTTTAATTGTTAACACAATTATCCTATGTGATCTCTAATATGCCAGCACTATAGAACTAACACATAAATAATTATTTTTAAATAGATATGAGGTATGACGGTTCATACGTAAGTCCAAAAAACCACTAATAAAATTAATAAAGAGGGCATGGAAATCCATTTCTACCCTAGGAATCTTGAAGTGAATTTGATGGATGAACTAGAATAATGATTCAATTTTTCCTCCCAAACACCCAATGTGTTGAAGTAATGCATTAGACAACTTTAACAAATAGGTGATATATCATTTTGAAGAAGTGCATTGATAAAATCATGTTAATTTTTCCTTCCCAAAATTATAAACAATACAATCCAAGTTAGAAATTCTATTTTTACTTATCTAATTATATGACTCTAAAGTGGAAGTAACTCTAAAATGGAAATACCAAAATCAATGTACAAAATAGGATTCAAGACTAGGATGGAGAATCTATACACATCCAACTCAAGCCAAGAGGCAAACAAGCTAACATACTACTATTTTATTTTTATTAATATTATTATTTCTCTTTTCTTATTAATGGCTTGCAATGGATTTGACCTTAGAGCTATCATGTCCTCCTTATGTTAGGAGTTGAAAAAGTGTGTGCATGTCACTGATATGCAAATTCTCCACCTTGTTAATATTCTTACACAATTCATTGGGATAAAATATGTAAGAACATTCAATTCATCATCGTATTTAACATATTATATTATTTTCACATTTATTAATATTTTATTTGATTTATCATGAAAAAATAAAATAAATTATTTAATAATTTTATATTATTTAAAATATCATTATCAAATGACTAAAATTAAAATTAACTCTAATCATAAATCATTAATATAAAAAATATATAATTAAATAATAAATTAACTTAATTTATTCATTAAAATTTGAATATTTCAATGAACATTATTAATTTTATAAATTAATTGTAGTCCTAGTTTTAAGATTTATCCTAAATATAGACATTCTATTAATTCACACTCAATGGTGTGTGTGTGTGTGTGTGTGTGTGTGTGTGTGTGTGTGTGTGTGTGTGTGTGTGTGTGTGTGTGTGTGTGTGTGTGTGTGTGTGTGTGTGTGTGTGTGTGTGTGTGTGTGTGTGTGTGTGTGTGTGTATGTATTTATGTGTGTGTGTGTGTGTGTGTGTGTGTGTGTGTGTGTGTGTGTGTGTGTGTGTGTGTGTGTGTGTGTGTGTGTGTGTGTGTGTGTGTGTGTGTGTGTGTGTGTGTGTGTGTGTGTGTGTGTGTGTGTGTGTGTGTGTGTGTGTGTACGCGCGCGTGCACGCGTGTGTGCGCACGTGTGTGTAAATTTATTTTAAATAATGTGGTTATAAATATATGTAAGTATGACATTATTAATAATTTTTGGTTAATTATTATGTTTTTATTATAGAAAATATAATGAAAGGAAATATTTTATCTTAATATTTTATTATCTTAAATTTGATTTGATTTGATATACTTATTTAAAGTTTATAATACATTAACACATGTAAAATTTCAAATATATTTTTCTTTCCTATTTTAAAATAGTTATATTTGAAGAATTTAAAGAAAATAAAATGACTTTACATATTTAATTATAACCATTTTATTATTTATCAATCTTTTAAAGATAAGACATATGAAATTAAAATTACTAATATATATTAAAAAATATATTTTAAAAATATAAATTATACAAAATATGTAAAATACTAATTTATAAAGTAAAATAACTCAATTAAAAAATGTTAATTTTAAATAATATATATTTAATAATAATTGTGTGATTTCTTATATATTTTTTTTAATTAAATAAAAAATTATATATGAATATAATTTTTTAAATTAAATATACAAAACTAATTTAATTATAAATAAGATTTAATTTAAAACTAAATGATATTAATAAGATTAAGCACTCACTTCTTTATTTTCTAATACTAATTGATTGTCTCTCCTTGAGGTACTCCTATTTAATATATATTAAATTAATAGTAAATTAGAAAATCAAATAGCATATTTTTATTGACGGTATAAAATTAAACATAAATATATATCAAAAATATTAAATATAAATAACTAACTCTTAACCAAAAGAAGTGTGTTCCTCTTTCTGTTCCACTCAATAGACTCTGGCCATCACATCAAGTGATGAGAATCTCTCTAACTACAAATATTGAACCCATCTAAATCCCCAAACATATGTTAAAATTCAATTCATTTTGTGAAAACATAAAATGAGGATCAAATAAAACTAAATTTAAAAATGATTTTGGTTATACTTTACAAGTAATGATATATTGTATTCTCCCTCCTCTGAGTCAAAATGTACAAATATCCATCGTTTATCCAACCTTTAGTTATATGTTCACCGAATCCCATCAAATAAAGTACTTTAAGTTGTATTCTTTTTACTAAATATTTATATTTGGTTTTTATTATCTTATAACTCTTTTTGGTTTTAAGTCGTGTAATTTAATTATTAATTATTTTATTATTTTTTTTAAATATTTTACAATATTTATTATAATTTTAGTTTTTAATAATGATTATTTCATGCCTTGTGATTCTATTGTAATCAGAATATGATTTGCCTTCTATCCCACTGTTCGATGTCTAGTAGATGATAGTGTAACAAAGTTATGATCAAGTAAGATGTCTAATATTGTGTTTTATCTATATTCAATCTCTTTTTATCTTAATGATGTTTGTTATTTATTATCTAACA
Source organism: Torreya grandis (assembly GCA_037957365.1). Lineage (NCBI taxonomy): Eukaryota > Viridiplantae > Streptophyta > Pinopsida > Cupressales > Taxaceae > Torreya > Torreya grandis. The sequence continues at coordinate 3,269,459 of JARHVA010001546.1, read as the reverse complement.
ACTCCAAATTATTCACTAAATGTTTCTTACACCTTTGTGATAGTGCAAAATGTATAACTATCCATGTGCCCCATACATGCTTGACTTTCCAAATATTTTTTTAGTGTTGAGTTTTTCCCTATGATAATTTTAGTGTGATATGAGATTACAACCATTTTATATATTTTTCATTTATTGATGATCTGACATAGTTGCCTTTCTGGATTATTCTTGATCTCCATGTGCCGCATTCATGCTTGACTTTACAAAGGATTGTTTTAGTGTTAAGTTTTGACTTATGATAATTTTAGTGTGATATGAGATTGCAACTATTTTATATATTTTGAATGTATTGATGATCTGACATTGTTTTCATTTCTTTTCCCCTAAAATATTATGCTTGGGTAAGAGTTTCAGAGTTATTCTTTTTTGTTTTGTATGACTCATGCCAATCTTCTCAAGCTCCAACAATTGTGAATAAAGTGTGAGATATGTATTCATTAAAAGGACTAAATTTTAAACTGTGTAAATGATCATTTGTCTATGTTATCATTTCCATTGATAACGTAATAATTTGTGACTATACCATCTTTCTATTTTGAATTCAAAACTAAAGGATGATTGAGACTATTTTTTCTTTTCTCTATATTATATTTTGGTTTGTATTATAATTCTAATCATGTGGCATAATTGGTTTTATGTTATTGACCTTAACTCATAATCTCATCTTATATGTATGCATTTTATCAAATGGAATGGATTTTGAAGAGAGAATGATGTAATAATTTTCCACATATGATTGTAACTAATTGTCATTTGGTATATTGTGTCATCTTACAATATTTTAAAGAATCCTTATCAATAAGTAATGTGTGGAAATAACCTTCATACATAAATTTGATGAATTTGTGTAATATACATGGCTTTTCCTCCATAACATGTGTAATTCTCCACATTTTATAAAAGGCATTCATGAGATATCGACCTTATCCAAGCCTTATGAGGCCTTCATACAAATGTGTGTTTTAGAGTAGCATTGACCTTCCTTATTATTTCACTTTGTGATGAATGAATATCTCAAGAATATTCTTATTGTGACCTAATTATGACACATCAAAAGGGATAGTGCATAATTATACTATAGTGGTGACACTTGTGTACATAGTGTTCTATAGAAAATCACAAGTTAAAAAATGTGTGGAGGCAATTTGCTAACAGTTTATTACTACTATCATGTAATTTTGGTAAATTACAACAAATGATAAGTATTATAGTGAATATTGAATTAATAAAATGAATCTTGATCTAGTGATAATAACGATAAAAAAACTATTATAAATTAAATAACATTGAAATTATGATAAATATTAACAAATTCATTGTTCCCATTTCCTTCGAAAAGTAAAAATTTATGTGAAATTTGGAATGGTGTAAGACCTATGTGAATTTTCTCCTTGAAAATTCCAAAATTTGCCTTGGGATGTGATATTAAGAAGGCCAAAATCCAATGATGGAGTAATTTGAGAAAGGTAATGAAGTGTCCATGACATGTTAATTAATGATTTATGTTTTCCATATGCCAAGAGAAGGCAAATCATGGTTAAATAAATTTCTCAAAAAGTTTCAAAAGGGAAAATTAATGGCAAAATATTTACTGAATATTTAATCATTCCTTTGAAGGAACACCACATGATGTGTTTTTGGAATCCAAAACAATGAATAATCTTAGAACATGGAGTTTTAAGATTTGCACCTTGGCAAGCAAGGTGGATGAGGTTAATTTCCATTAAGAGGCACAGTAGGAGGGGAGGGGAGACTGAAAACAATTGTGATTTGGTAGGTGATTTTTTCACCCTATGGCATGTTTTACCTCTACCTTTATTTCCATTCTCATTATAAATTTATATTCTTAGATTGGGTATTATTAATTAATTGCAATAGTTAGTTTATTTGATCATTTCATTCAGAACATTAGACTCCTTAAGCATTGAACCCTAACACAGAAATTATAACTAGATTTGATAAATTAAGAAACCTATAGATTATTGCTTGAGGCTTTTCTTTACTCTTATTTCCCCTATGCACTTAGCCATGATGTTTTGGTTATTGTTTCCTAAGTCACATGTTATATTTTTCTGTGAACTATCTTTTGGTGGAATATAGAAATTATTTATTTTATTCTGTGTTAGGTATTCTTTGACATTTAGACACTGATGACATAACTTCCTTGTCCCTCTGAACATGCCCTGCAATTCAATATGAAATGTGGACATGGAATTTGATTCATTTATTATGAACTGTACAAATTTATCGTAGGATGGCCTCTAGTTGTATAAAAAGAAAAAAGAAAAAGAAAATTGTTATGTTAGACAAAATAAAAAGTGTGAAGGTTAAGAGGGGGATAGACTCTTCTTATTTTTTATTTTTTTTCTATGGCCCTTTGAATTCCAAGGAGATGCAGGTTCCTCTATAAGTGAGAAGGAAATGGATTGGTCCAAAATATGGCACCCTACCTTAAAGGGGGGTGAAATGACATATACATAATCATTTAACTAAGAGCTAAATATATATATGGGATTAAAACATACTGACTCATATTAATGTCTTATATGCCAAGTAAAACTTTTTTGACATATTGTTTTATACATTGTCTATGGTGATAGAGGCATATGGCCCTCACCTTAGTCTGTTGTAGGCCATGGCCATATGAATAGAAAATGATGACTACACAAACTCTCATTAAATATTCCTCTATTATCCTTATCAATGTGTACAGCCATTAGGGCTTTTCTTACTCCACCTCCACAAAGAAGATGATGCTCATTTAATCCCTCATTTTTTAGGAGGCTAACTCTACCCAGGTTGCCCATTTTTTGCATCACCAATCAAGTAGGTTCATCAATATTTAATGACAAATATAAGATATAAAATGATGTTAAATGTATATTTGTATCTTGAGAGATGATTCAATAGAGATTCCCCACCATATAAGCCTTTAGCTTAATTAATTAAGATCATTACATTGTAATAAGTCACGCATATAGTTAGATATTCTTTAGTTAATAGGATATATAGATGGGGATTTTTAAAAAATAATCTTTGTTTTGTTTTAATCTAAAAAGTTATATATTTTACCCTATTGTTCATCTCTCCCAAAGTAGCATGACAAAACATGAGGTCATCATATAAAATTAGGTGTAGGTCCATCTACACTCATTGATACTTCCAATTAACAAGCATGCAAACTAGGTTTCAAGGCAAACCTAGTGGGAAATGGATTACATCAACTGTGTATCAGGAAGGATGATTTGCCAGTCATATTGGCCCCTAATTCTATACATTTTTGTTTTTATTTCCTTTAATTTTTTTTTATTTGCATAGTGGCACCACCAAGAATTATGAGAGCTCATATGTTTGTGGTGATTAAAAGATGCCCAAGTATAGATAAAGTACAAAAAAATAATTATTTTGGGAGACTTTGGGATTCACCATCAATGAATTGGTCCCATAGGTCTTCTTTCTCCCTTGCATGTATCTATATTATTCTAAATAGAGAGAATATCTCAGTTTCATCCTTGACCAATTGTCTTAACCCTCGTTAATATTATTCCTTCTTATAGTGTTTATGTAAAATAAAAATGATAAAAACATAGATAATCACATTCATTAATTCAAAGTTAAATTGAGATAATTTATAGTTTTGTATCTAGCTTCAGGACCTTTACAATGTATAAAAAACTAGTTCATATTTACTATTATCATAAAGTGGTACATAACATAAATAATTTGAAAACTAAGTGCATTGAATTTCAATAATTTATCAGTCTATCTCCTTAGGGTATTTGCTTTTTTTTATTCTATAGGTGTATAATTTTCATAAAATTTGTTTACTGGCCTCATTCATTTTGGATATCTCAGGAAAGTTCGATGCATCAAGGATTAGCCTACGATGTGGTTTCAATAGAATTGTTTGATGAATACAATGATGATCTTCTATACCTAAAAGAAATAAAATGCTTTCCAAGGTAATGGTTGTGCTTCATAGTGGATGAAAGAGGAACTCACTATAAATATAAATGGCAGGTCATGACTCACTATAAATGTTATATTTTATAGAAGATAAAATATTATCAATGATAATTTGACTTCCTTTGAGAATTTATTCAATGCTCAGGTCATTATTGGCTCCTTTTTTAATTAATGACACTAAATATCATGAAGACAGTGCTTGTAATGTTGTCCTTGATTTCTTTCCAGATGATACAATTCATAAAGTTTAGGTATGTTTGTATTGGTTATGCATATTTTTTTATTAAGTATATAGTTTGGTTATGCATAGATTTAGTCTTAAAAAATCTTAATTTTTTTATTTTCATGTGTGGAACATTATCTTTGAAGTCTATGGGGAGTTGGATAAATATCTTTATCAATCTAGTGTAATTATTAATGAGGATATGAAAGACTAGAGGCACTTTGACAATAGAATACTCAACTTTCATCACAAGTGACTGCATACATATTATTTATGGTACCTTTGCAATCACCAAATTTAAAATTTATACTATTTTTCCCATTTGAACAAATAAAACTAGAAAAAAAATTGTTCTTTAAAATGTTTTTCTATTTATTAATAGATTTTGAGAAAAAAAGCTTGGAAAGCAACACTACCTCAGTTTTTCATAATCAATCATAATATATGTCGAATGGATTCTGTTAGTCACACATAAATATAAATATGAGTCTATTACAATGGTGAAGATGTTGAATTTTTGAGTAAATCTCATGATAGGTTCAGGGGTACCCACATAAATGATGGAGCGAGGTGGTAAATAGTATTTGGTTATCCCACCCTCCAACATTCAGGAACACGTGTAAACATTTCAATTAGTTCAAACAACATCTTTAGATTTTATATCTTGTGATATGAATCTTGGGGCTTCACCCCTCTATAATAAGCCTATAGCTTAAATATTAGGTATTTTTAATTTATCTTCTTCTAGCGTATGAGTGATCTCCTTAACAATTTTAGTTTAAATTTTAATTTGTACCTTACATATTGAATTTTATAAATGTACTTAAATTTTAATATAAGGTTCTTGGTTTTGATTTTTTTGAATTTGTTAAATTATATGATCTGGGTGTATATGTCTATTTGTCAATAATTTTAATAAATTAAATATTTGTTATGTGATCATGTAGTGTCATATTATTTCTCTCTTTTTTTATTTGTGGAGTCCTTTTTTCTCAATCTCTATGTCTAGATTTTCTATGATATTTTTGAGTGTAACTAAAGTGCCTCTAATATTTTATGGCCTTTCTTTTATTTTTTCCGATGTTAGGATTCACCCATTATCATGTTCCATTTTTTTTACTTTAATTCATTTGACGTTGATTTGGCACACCAATATGGTCTTAATTTAAATTAATTATTTTTAAATGTACAAGTATTGTAGTTCATTTAGCACTAAGAAACACACTAAACATTCATAGATAATTATCAAGCACTCACAAACATTCTCGAGAGATCAAATAATCATAAACAAATTTATTATTTCTAAAAAGCCACCTTATATTTATAATATTATTTAAACTCCTATCCATTTTTAATGTGTTTCTTCTATTCCTTCTCAACATGCTTTTACTATTTATTCTCAACATGCTTGTGGTGCTAGAATTCCTTATTTTATCAACAATTGTTTACTTACAAAAATCATCTAAATTCTCCACATATTTTTATCAACAAGTGTTGAAGGTTAGATGATTTTTCTATTACAATACTTTTATACTCTTTAACACATAAAAGGTTGTTATCCCTTTTCATTACAAAGGGATAATACCCTTTGGAAGGAAATAAAAATAAAGGGCAAGCATCTTTGTATAATTGATGTGCACCCTTTATAAATATCATGCACCCTTTTATAAAGGGCATATAGGATTTTAAAGCTATATTTATTTTTAAAAAGGGTCATATTACCTTATAATAGGTGTTCACCCTTTATAAGGTATATGTCATTCGAGTGCCTAGAAATTTTAAATTCATGAGTTTCCTGCCATAATTACCTTGTTTTAAGGCTTGAGGGATATAAACCTAGTCCAAAATCTTGTCATAGATCAACCAACATGACTATTGTTAAATTTATATATTTTTTCATCTTTGTAGACATTTTTCAACATGTATATTTATTTATTTTTAAAAATTATATACTTTTTTAGGCGTGAGAATTTAGTTTCTAAACATATAAGTTTTTTCTAATTTTAAATCATTATCTTTATTTGTTTTTAATTTCTACTTAATTTACCTTATTATGATTCATGAATATATTGTTACGAATAATTTAATAAATTTTTGACCATTTTAAAAAAAAAACTTATATCTCAACAATCTACACATTGTTGTCTATGCTTTAAAAAAAATGAGGTTGAGATCAAAAAATAGTGTTCATACACTTATGATTTTAATTTTCTAGATTTCTTGAATTGTAAAATTAGTTCATGTGGACGTGTGTACACACACACACACACATAGATAATTAATAAAAATTAATCTTATCAATCTTCACCATTTTATTTATCCATATATGTGATTTTATACAAAAATTAATTCATTTAATCCAAAATAGTGTGTCTGTACACATGTAATCTAGATATTTTTTCACAAATAATTTCTATGTCATTGTCAGAAATGCATAAAAATTTCATGATTTTCTCATTTAGGTATTTTTAAAAATGATATATTTTAAAATTACATTAAAAATTAGATAATTCATCTTCTTAAACTATCATAAAATTATTTGTTCAAGCAACTCTAAAGTCTCTCCAAGTTCAAGTATTGTTATTTTTAGAAGAAGAAGAAGAATAATAATAATAAGTGGCACTTTAAGCCTTTGCTTTTGTCCCTCATTAATCTATACCCACCCATACACCCTTGATGATATCAAAAATAAAATTTAAGTCCTTAGTTAATGGTCTAAAAATAAAAATAATAATTTTACATCTAATGATATTACTTTAAACCCCTTGGCATATGAAGTGATTATATATTCTTTTCCAATATGAATTTTAATTATAAAATTTAAAATTTTTAATGTAAAAATAAATATTTCATACCTAACTAAAATTGGTTGTGTTTCTTTCATCAATTTTAATAATAATTACAAATTATTGACTAGGGCATTTCCATGGATTTTAAGGATTTTGCACTTGGTTAGTGCCATGCATTACCAAGTGAACATATGTATACCCACCAAGTTAGTTGACCACTTATTAATTAAATTTAAAATTAGAATTTACATGAAATAAAAATTTACTAAATTGGCTCAAATCAAGGAAGGATGAAGTGAATCCATTAGTGAAGATGTGCTTAGATTTAATATTATGGTTACCAAGATGACTTACAAACCTCTATATAATGAACTCCAAACAATACTTCATAATAATTTTATTCCAATCATTAACAAAAAAACCTTATAAACACATCATTATTTTTTTGAGCTTTATCATTCTATAATAAAATTAGAGACCAAAATTTGAAATACAAACATGCTCAATTATGGGTCGAATGCTTAGGTTTAAGGCTAGTTCAGGAAGATGGTGGGGTTTGGGTTGTGAGAGAGGAGGTGTTACATTTATAAAGCATGAACTTGTTTGTTAAAAATATAAATATCCTATATAGAAAGGGTGCTCATATTTTGAATGATGAACATCAAACCTAATTTAAAATAAGTTATATATATCAGTTCTAAAGGGCGTGCATAGGCTATTTAATGAAAAGGTTGTACACCATTTTTATTTCATAGGGTGAAAAACATAAGGAAATCAGAGGCTTTCAGTGTAGTATGGGGGACTAGTAGTGTCCCTCTATGACCAATATTGTCAGGAAGGTAATAAAATAGGTACAACTATAAAACAAATAATGAATGACATTTATTAGGTTTTAATATTTTTATGAAGTACATGGTACCATGGACATCATAATATATGCATGAGACTAAGAGATAAGCATTTAGGCACAGTGAGATGGAAAATGTGATCCTTTTGACACTAGGGAGGTGTAGAATAAAATGGTAGAACCCTGATTGATATTTTTTATATGTTTAAAATTGAAATGCTATAAATATTTATTTTAAGTTTTTATAGGAGTAAGATTACATTAAACTTTAGAAAGATATAGCTTCTCTTATTCTATGTACCCCAAATAAAAAAGTATCATTAGTAAAAAAATTTTGACTAAAAGGCTACAAGATTTATATTTCCTTGATCACTTGAATCCCAAATGAGCACAAATTTTGGGATGTTCACCTCCCTAAATCTTCAACCATTACTATGAAAAGATGAGGAGAGATCAAGTCCCTTTGCCTTAATCCTCTTGAATCCAAAAAAAACCCACATGGATCCAATTTACCAAAATAGAAAATCTTACACCTGTGATGTAGATAAAAATCTATTTACAACATTCCTAATAAAAACCAACATATTACAAAAACCTTTAAAAGATACCACCAATTGGCTCTATCATAAGATTTACATATATCTAATTTGATTATCATTCCTTTCTTCCTTGAAATATTTAAATACTGGATAATTTCATGGGTGATTAAAATTCTCTCTCAAATTAGCCTATGTGGCATAAATCCCCCTTCTTCTACTGAAATCAGGCCATGACTATTTTTTTTGAGTCTCAGGGTAATGGCTTTAGAGATGATTTTATAAATTGTATTGTAAAGATAAATCAAGCTAAAATCCCTACAGAAATAAGGCTAATTTAATTTTGGGATCAGTGATATAATAGTGAAATTGAAATTCTTGAAAACCTTTTTTCCTATTTGGACCCTTCAAGTGCCAAAAATATGTCTTTACCCAACATGTCCTAGTAATATTGAAAGAAGGCTACCAAAAAACCATCTAGGACATGCACCTTTTCCCAAATGATTAAGAATAAAACACCTCAATTTTATTCCTTAGAAAAGGGGACCACTAACTCTACATTTTGATGATATGAGATTAACCTTGGGATGATCTCTGGAAGCAAGGCTCAAGCACCCAAAATTTAAAGAGCACTACCTGTAAGTATATCCTGAAAAAAGGACATTGTCTCAAGCCTAATGTTTGAAACATTATATAAAATTTATCCATCCGTATATTTCATAAAGGACATTCTATTTGCACTTGTATGCATCTAAATTTTCTTTCTCCATTTAATGTCACTAATACTCCTATTAGTCGACACTAATTCTGATCATCCTATTTTATTATAATTTATCCTACTAATTTATACCCCTTTTTTAAATAATTAATCTAATGCCCCCCCTCAATATTTATTCATCTACTAACCTTATTCTATCCCACTTCACCATTAATTCACCTAATCATTTATTTATCTTAATCTAACCCAACTTACCTATTATTTGGGAATTTTAAATTCCCATGACCCACCTAATAGCCTATTTCTAGGCTCTCCTATACCCCTAGTTTCTAATCCCTGCCTAATACTTATCTAAACTCATTTTAATCACCATTAGTCCCTAATAATGATTGCATAACCCTCCAAATCTATAACCTTCTTTATTCTCACCCTCCTCTCTAGAATCCTCTAAATCTAGAGGCATCCAAAGAATTTTAAATTCTTTGGATAATAAACAACCCTTGATCTCCTCCAACCATGTTTAAACATCAACCATTGATTTATCCCTCCTTTATCTATTTAAACCACTCTTCTCCTCAATTGGAGCCATCTTGGAAACTTATAGAATCTTCATGGCAAACTAAATCCTTGAATTCAAAATCGATTAACAACAAGCATGCCTTCATAATATCCAAATATGAGTCTTAAGGTAATCCTCATCACAATATTTTTATTTTCATTCCATTTTATCTTGGTTTAAATAATTTAGCTTTAGGATTTAAGTGTATGATTTAATATCTTGTTCATCTAATTGCACTTAGTTCTAACAGCCTTGGACTTTACTTAGTAGTTTGAGATTTGAGTGGTTTAAATTAATTATATTTAATCCATAGAGCTAAAATTTTAGGCTACATTTTAGCGATCATGGTGGGATGCCTACTCATTTAATTAAAAATATAGATTTTCTAGAAGTGATTAAGAGCCAAACTTGATGTAAATATAAGACAATTTTTTTTGCTTTTTGACACATACAAGTGAATCACGACTTTGCACTAGTATCAATGATATTGTAGTTACAATTTTGTAGACACTAGTAATGATTTTGTCAATTAACTGCTAATGGTAAGGGTTTTTGTATGGTTTTAGATTTTCACAAATCCACAACTTCAATAGTTGCAATTTTGTCCTAGTAGTTACAATATTGTAAGTCATATTTGTGATTTTATAAAGCCTAATAGTCAAGGTAAGATTTATAGCATATTTTTGCTAACCCTTCCCTTATATAGATAGTTTTTTGGTTTGTATTCTTCTATATTCAGGATAGGAAAGAGATTCACATCATATCTAATTATTTATACGTCTACGACAAAACTGTGAATCCTTTAATTATGACTTTAGAATGGTAATTATAGTATTATAGGTTACAATTGTAGTAGTAATGAGCATAATAGTTACCGATAATTTTGTCATCTATTTCTTGATAAACCCCTCCTCTATAAATATCCTATTTTTTGTTTCATATTTATATGCATAGGATAAAGATGGGATTAACCTAACATCCATATGTAGAGATGCCTTTTATGAAATTGTGACTTTATCAATTGCAATTTTACACCGGTAACTATAGTTTTGTTAGGTAAAGTTGTAGTTTTGCAAGACTTAAATTTGTCATAAAACTCCTAGTATCACTTGACAATAGATATTTTTTTATATTTATTTTTCTATTTTGGAAGGGTATTCTGGTTTATGTTTGTAGGAAATTAATCCAAAAACCTTGACCTTGTCATTATCCCTGACAAAATTGTGACTCCCTAAGTTGCGATTTTAATCTAAAAACTATGGTATTATCATTGATAGTTGCAATTTTGTCTTTTTTCTTAAAACTGGTAAACCTATGACCTCTTTTATCTTCTGCATCATCAATAGAAGGGCTTAAAGTTATGTTAAAATATTTATAAGGCTCTTTGAGTAAATTTAAAATTACATTTTGTCAAAAAAAATTAACCATTTTTCAATCTAAGTATTTTGACTTGGATCCCTTTTACCTACAGAAAGGTTCTTATAGTGTTTTATTTCTATGGGCAGGATCTACAAGGGGTAGAGGAAGACTAGATAATCAAACATCACAGACCCCATCACCTTAACTATTTTAAGTCCTTCTAAACTATCACAAGTTGTGAACCTATAGTTTTGTCTTGACAGTTATGACTTTCTCACTTGCAGTTGTGACTTTGTAGATACCTAGTCAAAGAAGTAGCTAGGATATTTAGCTTACATTATACTTAATCTTTAGTCTCTATAGGCTGTATATAAGATAGACATCCTTCGGTTTATTCTATTTAGTAGTCATAGAACTAGATTTATAAAAATTTGTCATAAAATTGTATATATCTTTGTTGTGTATTTATTTTTATTATCTGCCTTATAAATCAAATATGATAATAAGTTTAACTTAGGTAGCACTTAGGTATATAGATTTTTAATTTTGCTAGTTTTTTCAATATCATAGATTGTGTTATTTCAATATTTGTGATTCTTTAGTTACGAGTGGTGACTTTTCTTGGCAGTTACAATTTTGTCAGATAACCATAGTATTTTACTAACCTTATACGAGATCATAACTTACGACTTGTGATTTTTTTTTCTATTTTTCATTTTGTACATTTTGGTTACATTTTTACTTTGTGCATTTGTCATTTTACAGGGACTTGTAGTTTTGTGAAAACTGAAATTACTAACCCTTTTTAGTGTAAGATCTTTCAAGATTTAGGAAACCCAATTGGTTTTCTAACCTTTGTACTTGCATGGAGCGGTGCCTTTAGTATATGATTCTAGTTTTCATTATGTTTTTTTTAATTATATCATCATAGTTTTTATTGTATAAATCATTCTTTGTATATACTTGCTTGTGTGTAAGTCTGTTTACTTGTAAATAATCATTGTAAGTGTGTAAGTGTGTTGATATTGTCCTATGATCCTTGAAAATTACATTAAAATTTTCCATACTTTAAGATTATAATTTTTTTTCTATTTGAATAGATATAAATGCTTCCATTTTTACTAACTTTTATGTGGAGTTTTCATTTTTCTGGCTTATAAAAAAATAATGGTTATATGAAATGTGTTTATGTAGATACAAGTGTTAGAAAAAAAGGTCTATTTAGATGTCTCTCATTTTCAAACATTTTTAAAACATTGAGGCAATGCACTACACTCATGTTATGCCCTTTTGAGGGATGCCACTCCTACTGGGGCACTACCACATCCATTCTCTTCATTATTCACATAGTCATCTTAGGTGTTCTCCACCATACCAGTACTCACATTTACCTATTCAATTGGATGGTTGGGGATATCCTCCACCTCCTTCATCCTCTTATCATGGAGGTTAGATTTCACCACTACCAACACCCATGGTCGATAAGTTCCTTCACGTGGCCTTCACCATTTAACGTACTCGCGTTGAGGTGTGCATTGTAGAAGAAGAAGCAGTAAATATGAAAAATGCCAATGCTAATTGAAATCCCACTCCTATGAGAGAAGATCTCCCTAATTTTAGTTAGGGAAATCTTGATGATAAAAGTCCACCTTTTTGGGGTATTTTGTTATAGTTCTGATTGACATAAAACCCACCTTTAATGCTGATGTGGATCCAACACCAAACACAACAAGAAGTCTGAATCTTCAACATAAATCACATAAAAAACACATAAAACAAATACCCAGAAAAAACCAATACCAAAATCTTACCTCGAGCACAAGGGAGCCCAAATCCTCAAGAGGACCCCCAAAACAGACCAAAAACAAGAACACCAAAGAGATAAAAGATGAACTAAAGGATAAAAATCAATGACAAAAATGTATGGAGTGAAACCAACCCAAAATCCAAATGTGTAGCCAAACCCAGAATTTGAAATTCAAAAAGGCAAGCTTGAAGATACAACGCAACATTCCACTAACACCGATGAACCCCCAAACTAGATGACCTAATATCAAAACTCCATGACCATCAAAAATTGGAAAATAAATAGTTACAGCTAAAAACTAAAAACAAGTCCCCAAATAGGGGAAACCAAACTCAAACACCACCTAGGGAACAATAAAAGATCAAGGATCAAAGTCCTTGCCCGTGAAAGTTTTTTTCATCTTTAATTTTCTATAGGGAGGTCTTCCCCTTTTACTATTTCTTCCTCCTAAAGCATCTTTATCCAAACCCAATTCTTCTTTTGATGTTGAATACTGCTATTCTTGAGAGGAGTAGAATGTTCCATTTCCAATTCCCAAGGGGGGATAGGTTCATCTTGTGAGGACTTCTAGTCTATATGTTTTCTGCTATGCTAGCATGATATCCAATAGAGCTTTTGTTAGGTATGTGGAGCTAAAAGCTTCACCATGGAGCATAGACAAACAGGTTCGGGTCTACACAGACGCCGGCGTCGGTCAGGAGCGACTGACGTCGGTCAGTTGCAGTTTAGAGGCGCCGACGTCGGCAGTATGGTCGGCCGGCGACGGTCACAGGCGAACAGACAGGAACCGACGTCGGTTACCTGCGTGTCCAGAGAGCTATTTCCGAGGACAGAAGCGAGTGTTTGCATGATGAGTTTGAGTTGTAGACTCATGCTCGCGTCTCTATTGTTAGCAATGTTATTTTTAGAGCCCTTGTTGAAGAGGCTTAACTGTTTGTTGTAAGAGCATGCTTAAGTTTCCTATTTCTATATGTAGGAGAGATCTTCTAAGCTATTGTAAGATGATGATGAGAGAGAGAGTGTAATTGAGTACAAGTAGAACATTGTGAATGTTTGAAGGACTGTACTTTAGTGAGAGCTCTTGAGGAATAGAGATCTAGTGAGAGATCTTGTGTGCATCTGAGAGAGGTGTGGAAGAACAAAGTTCTTCATTTGTATTCCTATTGTAAAGAGTTTTTAATACAAGTTTTCAGGGTGTTTTCTTGTATATCTTGTTCTGTGCTATTTATCATTTCAGTTACTTATCTATCTGATTTATTTCCGCATTGATTGCTTTCATAAGTGTAATCCATTGTTGGTTGATCCCCAACAAGTGGTATCAGAGCTCAGGTTCACTAACAGGTGGTTCAGATCTGTGTAGTGTGTTTGGATTACAGGTTGCTCACAGGGATTTCTGTTTGAGTGGGAGAAGCAATGGCAGAGGAAAGTAAGTTGAGAATGGAAAAGTTTAATGGCAAGAACTATCAGCACTGGAGAATGCAGATAGAGGACTATCTGTATCAGAAGGATCTTTACTTACCGTTAGGTGGGATAGCAAAGAAGCCCAAGGACATGGAGGACGAAGAATGGGAAGTTCTTGACAGAAAGGCTCTTGGTTCTATAAGACTGAGCCTGGCCTCCACTGTGATATCTAATTTGTCACAGGCAAAAACTAAGGTAGAGTTAATGACCATGTTAGCTGATTTGTATGAAAAACCCTCCGCTTCAAACAAGGTATATTTGATGAAGCAGTTATTTAATTTGCATATGCAAGAAGGTGGATCTGTTTCTAATCACCTGAATGATTTCCATGGTATTGTTAATCAGTTAAGTTCTGTTAATATTTCATTTGAAGATGAAATAAAGGCTCTTTTAATTTTATGTTCTTTGCCTGAAAGCTGGCATGGCTTGGTAATGGCAGTTTCTAATACTGCTTCTGCTTCGAATATTTTAAAAGTAGAGGATGTGGTTAGTGTTATTTTGAATGAGGAAATACGCAGGAAAAGCACAGAAGAGACTTCTGGGACATCTGGAAACGCTTTAAATTTTGAGAGCAGAGGAAGGCAAAAAGAAAGGAGCAAGAGGAGATCAAGATCTAAGTCTAAGGGAAGAGGCAGAAACAAAATCCAGGAATGGCAGAAGGCCACAATGCTGGAACTGTGGAAAGTTGGGGCACATAAGCAGAGATTGCTGGTCAAAGCCTAAGGAGGATAATCAGCACGAAGGAAAGGAAGAGACAAAGGTTGCAGGTATTGCACAGGATGCTCTTATTTTCTCTTTGCATAATAACATAGAATCTTGGGTATTAGATTCTGGTGCATCTTTCCATGCTACCCCTAACAGAGAATATTTCAGTGACTATGTCCATGGAGATTTTGGAATAGTATACTTAGGGGATGATGAGCCTTGCAAGATTATTGGCAAAGGTAAAGTGCAGCTAAAGATGCAGAATGGCAACACATGGGTGTTGAGGGATGTGATGCATGTTCCTAGTTTGAAGAGAAATCTGATTTCTGCAGGTAAGCTTGGTGATGAGGGTTGTACAGTAACTCTCACAGCAGATTCTTGGAAAGTGACCAAGGGTGCACTTGTTATGCCCAGAGGTAAGAGAGAAGGTACTCTCTATTTGTGTAATTGTATTACTAACAAATCTCCTTCAGTTTTATCTACTTCAGATGTGGATGCTAAATTGTGGCACTCAAGGCTTGGCCACATGAGTGAGAAGGGGATGTCTATTCTTAAGTCTAAAGGTATGCTTTCAGATTTGAAAAGTATGGATCTAGAATTTTGTGAGCATTGTGTGTTTGGAAAACAGAAAAGGGTTAGTTTTCTAAAGACTGGGTCTACTAAGAAAAGGCAAAAGTTGCAGCTTGTTCACACAGACGTGTGGGGACCGGCTCATGTAGCCTCTATTGGCGGATCACAGTACTATGTTACATTCATAGATGACGCCACAAGAAAGGTATGGATCTACTGTATTAAAAAGAAATCTGATGTTTTTGAGACTTTTAAGATATGGAAAGCCATGGTTGAGAATGAAACAGGCAAAAGACTAAAGTGCTTGAGATCCGATAATGGTGGTGAGTTCTGCAGTCTTAAGTTCAAATTGTATTGTTACATAAATGGAATCCGAAGGCAAAGGACGGTTCCAAGGACACCTCAACAGAATGGTATTGCTGAAAGGATGAACAGGACTATTATGGAGCGTGCTAGATGTATGAGATTGCATGCAGGGTTGCCCTTAGAGTTTTGGGCAGAAGCAGTTGACACCGCAGTGTACCTGATCAACAGAGGACCTTCTACAGCTCTGGATGGTGGAATTCCAGAAGAGGCATGGACAGGTAAAAAGGTTGATCTTTCATATCTCAAAGTTTTTGGTTGTGAAGCCTTTGTGCACATAGATAAGGAAAATAGAAAGAAGCTTGATGCTAAGTCTATGAGGTGCACGTTTATAGGCTATGGCTCAGATGATTTTGGTTTCAGATTTTGGAATCTAGGAACTAACAAGGTAATTAGGAGTCGTGATGTTGTTTTCAATGAAAGAGTGATGTACAGTGATCAGACAAGGAAGCTAGATCAAGCTGGGCAGAGCAATAATGAGTTGGACGAAGTTATGGTCCAAAATGAGCTCGCGGGAAAAAGAAATAATCACTTACAGGAAAACACAGAGACCGACGTCGGCAGGTTTGGAACCGGCGTCGGCAATACAGAAACGGATGTCGGTCACACAGAGACCGACGTCGGCAGACCAGACACCGGCGTCGGCCAGGAAGAACCGACGTCGGCCAGTAACAGGTCTACAGGTGGCCGAGGTCGGTCACTGTCAGAAAATTTGGGTGGACAGATTGTTGAAAACGAGTCCAAGACACCAATCAGGAGGTCTGAAAGGGTAAGTAAGCCTCCAATTAGATACTCTCCTTCTTTATATTATTTATTGCTAACCGATGGTGGAGAACCAGAAAGTTTTGAAGAAGCTTTACAGGTGGAGTCCAGAAGTAAGTGGGAGCATGGCATGATTGAGGAGATGGAGTCCTTAAGAGAGAACCAAACATGGGATTTGGTTGAATTGCCAGCTGGTAAGAGAACACTGAAGAACAGGTGGACTTACAGGTTAAAGGAAGGTGAGGATGGTCAGATGAGATACAAGGCCAGATTGGTTGTAAAAGGTTTTGCACAAAAGCCAGGTATTGACTTTGGCGAGATTTTTTCTCCAGTTGTTAAGATGACTTCTATAAGGGTTGTACTGTCTTTGGTTGCTTTTGAGGATTTGCATCTCGAGCAGCTAGATGTTAAAACAGCATTTCTTCATGGAGATTTAGATGAGGAAATTTACATGGAACAGCCAGAAGGTTTCGAGGTCAAGGGTAAGGAGAAACTAGTGTGCAGGTTAAAGAAAAGCTTGTATGGCCTCAAGCAAGCTCCAAGGCAATGGTACTTGAAATTTGACAGGTTTATGACTGAGCATGGTTTCAGTAGATGTCAATCAGACCATTGTGTATATTTTAAGAGATTTGATAACGGTAGATACATTATTCTATTGTTGTATGTAGATGACATGTTGGTTGCAGGGTCTCACATGCAGGATATCTCAGAGCTTAAAGTAAAGTTAGCTCAGACGTTTGCTATGAAGGATTTAGGAGCAGCTAAGAAAATCCTTGGCATGAGCATTAAGAGAGACAGAGAAAATCACAGGTTGATATTGTCTCAAGAAGATTATGTGGACAAGGTGTTGAAACGGTTCAACATGCAGGATGCGAAACCGGTAAGCACACCTTTGGCAGGACATTTCAAGTTAAGTAAAGAACAATGTCCCAATTCACATGATGAGGTAGAGTACATGAACAAGGTTCCATATTCTTCCGCGGTAGGAAGTTTGATGTATGCAATGGTGTGTACTAGACCAGATATTGCCCAAGCAGTGGGAGTAGTAAGCAGGTATATGGCCAATCCAGGAAAGGAACATTGGAAAGCAGTACAATGGATCCTTAGATATCTGAGAGGAACCAGCAGCAGACACTTATGCTATGGAGGTTCAGATACGTCTCTACATGGCTATGTAGATTCAGATATGGCAGGGGATTTGGATGGCAGGAGGAGCACCACAGGTTATGTTTTTACTGTAGGTGGAACGGCAGTTAGTTGGATTTCTAAGTTGCAGAAGGTTGTAGCCTTGTCAACTACAGAAGCAGAATACATTGCAGCTACAGAAGCTAGCAAGGAAATGATATGGATGACACGGTTCATGGAAGAGCTTGGAAGGGAGCATGGGAGTTGCAGATTGCATAGTGACAGTCAAAGCGCAATCCACTTGGCTAAGAACTCAGCTTTCCATTCTAGAACCAAGCACATACAGCTAAGGTACCACTTCATACGGCAGGTATTGGAAGATGGTGAGTTGAAGCTGGAGAAGATCCATACAGACATGAATCCTGCGGATATGCTAACAAAGCCGGTTACTAAGGAGAAGTTGAATCTTCATTCAACTTCTGTTGGTCTTCACGATTGAGTTGAAGATGGAGGAGCTAGAAGATCTTGCTGTACAGGTATTGGTGCAGCTGGTTTATCTCCAAGTGGGAGATTGTTAGGTATGTGGAGCTAAAAGCTTCACCATGGAGCATAGACAAACAGGTTCGGGTCTACACAGACGCCGGCGTCGGTCAGGAGCGACCGACGTCGGTCAGTTGCAGTTCAGAGGCGCCGACGTCGGCAGTATGGTCGGCCGGCGATGGTCACAGGCGAACAGACAGGAACCGACGTCGGTTACCTGCGTGTCCAGAGAGCTATTTCCGAGGACAGAAGCGAGTGTTTGCATGATGAGTTTGAGTTGTAGACTCATGCTCGCGTCTCTATTGTTAGCAATGTTATTTTTAGAGCCCTTGTTGAAGAGGCTTAACTGTTTGTTGTAAGAGCATGCTTAAGTTTCCTATTTCTATATGTAGGAGAGATCTTCTAAGCTATTGTAAGATGATGATGAGAGAGAGAGTGTAATTGAGTACAAGTAGAACATTGTGAATGTTTGAAGGACTGTACTTTAGTGAGAGCTCTTGAGGAATAGAGATATAGTGAGAGATCTTGTGTGCATCTGAGAGAGGTGTGGAAGAACAAAGTTCTTCATTTGTATTCCTATTGTAAAGAGTTTTTAATACAAGTTTTCAGGGTGTTTTCTTGTATATCTTGTTCTGTGCTATTTATCATTTCAGTTACTTATCTATCTGATTTATTTCCGCATTGATTGCTTTCATAAGTGTAATCCATTGTTGGTTGATCCCCAACAGCTTTGAGCTCATCAAAATGATCAAGTTCTTTGTAAGAGCACCGATAAGCATTAGCATTTTTGACCAAAAACTTTCCCCTTTCAGCTTGAAGAGAATGGGAGAACATGTCCTCTTGAGTTAAGACTTTATCATATGAAATTGTATAAGAGCAGATCAAGATAACGACTTTCAACGGCTCATCACCACCAGTCATTTTCCCATCTAAACCTTCAACATTATTGTCCTCATTCTTAAAATCCTTTTTGAGCCAAGAGTATTCTTTATTTATTGGCTCATCCTTTCACCGAACCTGTGCCACTCCTCCCTCTACACCCAGGGGGAATCAATTAGCTTAGGTTCCTCCTGATTCATAGGATAAGGCTTTGCCTCCTTACTAGTATCGACTATCTTATCACTGCTCTTGCATGAAATAATACCAGCTTTCAGGGCCTTTACTCTTTCCCCACCATCCTTCAAGGACTCAAAGTCATTACTAAACCTCTCACCTTTCTCTTAATTTTCACAATTCTGACCAAGAGTTCTAAGAGTGTCGCAATTGACACCAATTTCGTTGGCTCTCTCATTCATAATTGGTCACTCTTGGTCGCCAATTGAACATGCTACCTCTTAAGTGAAGTCATATTCAATGCTCCCTTTCTTCCATCCTCTTCGTCACCATTTCCTTCCGCAATTGCACCTAGACCTGCTCCAACATCTTCCATTATTTTTGTTTCTTAAAAATAATTGCTACTACATTTTTTTATGATTTTTTTCTAAGCTGAGTCATTTTTGATGTAATTTTTTTTTGTTTTATTTCTCAGCATCTTTTATGCCTAATATGGTTGTAACATGGCATGCACTCATACTTTATTTTATTTTATTTAATGAATATTGAATCAATTTTTCCTTCTAAACACCCAATGTGTTGAATTAATGCATTAAGCAGCTTCAAGAAATAGGCAATATACCATTTTGAAGAATGGTGTTGATAAAATCATGTTGATTTTTCCCTTGCCAAATATATAAACATAACAAGCCAAGTTAGAAAATCTATTTTCAATTCTCTAATTTTATGACTCTAAAGTGGAAGTAACTTTTAAATGGAAATACTAAGAGCAACGCACCCAATAGGATTCAAGATTAGTATGGAGAATCTATACATGTCCAACTCAAGCCAATGGGCAAAGAAGCCAATGTATTACTATTTTTTTTTTATTATTATTATTTATCTTTTCTTCTTAATGGGCTTGCAATGGATTTGACCTTATAGCTATCATGTCCCTCTGTTACGAGTTGAAAAAATTTGTGCATGTTAGTGATATGCAAATTCTCCTCCCTCGTTAATATTCTCTCAAAATTTATTGGGACAAAATATGTAAAAATATGCAATTCATCATCGTACTTTATATATTATATTATTTTCATATTCATTGATACATTACCTAATTCATCATCAAAAAATAAAATAAATTATTTAATATTTTTATATTATTTAAGATATCATTATCAAATAATTAAAATTAAGATTAACACTAATTACAAATCATTAATATATAAAATAAATAAATAAATAAAAAATTAATTTAAAATTTAATAATAAATTAAACTAATTTCATCTTTAAAATTTGAATATTTCAATAAATTTTATTAGACGATTAAAATAAAGCATATAAAACTACAATTCTTAATAAATCTAAACTTTAATAAATTCGAAAATCAAATAGCATATTTTTATTGACGGTATAAAATTTAACATAAATAAATATCAAAAATATTAAATATAAATAACGAACTCTTAACCAAAAAAAGTGTGCGCCTCTTTCTGTTCAACTCAATAGACTGTCGCCATCGCGTCAAGTGACGGGAATCTCTCTAAATACAGCCATTTTTCCAGTCTAAATCCCCAAACATTAACGACTCCCAAGACAGTGTTGTAGAACCCATGAGTTTCTCCAAATTCAACCATTCATTGCCGTCTGAATCCCCAAACGTTAACGCTGGCTGCTGCTGCTGCTGCTCCTCAGTTGGCGCCGCCGTTTCTGAAACATGCGACCACCCCATTGGCGTCACGTCCTCCTCCGTCAACGGTATTTGACCGAGTGCGTATTTGGCTGCGGCGTGCTGAATCTGCTGACGGGAAAGTGAAGATGCAGACGGAATTGCGGGTATGGAGTTCGAAAAATTAAATTTGGCTGTGTCTCCACGAAGACAATAAATTCCGGAGTCGTAAGCGTGGGCTGCCTGTTCTGCGGTGTCGTAAGAGCCCAACCAAATTCTTGTTCTGGCTTTGGGCATTCTCACCTCCGTTACCCATTTCCACCACTTTCTCAGTCGGATTCCCTTAAATTGGCGAATATTTTTTCCGCTATTATCTGGCGAACCGTGGCGACTGTGTTGATTGGCTGATATTTCCATAATGCAACAGAGAGATAGAACTAGTGAGGAGTATATAATGCAGCAGAGAGATAGAAATAGTGAGGAGTATATAATGCAGCAGAGAGCTAGAACTATTGAGGAGTATATAGCGTCGAAAGCGTGTACTGATAAAGAAATACGAAAATGCGCAACGCCCATGTGGTCCAATTTAATTCATTTTCTGCAAAAGTTTAAAATTAGGATCAAATAAAATAAAGTTTTAAAAATGATTTTAATTATATTTTAGAAGTAATTATATATTTGTTTTTTCTCTCTTTTTAATTAAGATACACAAACATTTAACGTTTATCCAACATTTAGTTATATATTCAACGAATTTTAACATCTAATTATATGTTTAATGAATTTTATTAATGCAAATTTTTTAATTTTTATATTTTACTTTTTTAAAATGTTAAAATTTTAATTTTTATATAGATTAAGTGTATATAGTATTTTTTGATTTAATATTAAAGATTAAAAAATATCTATTTTATTAAATTCATTTGAGACACGTAATTCATATTTGAACTACAACCCACTTAATATTTTTCATATTTGAAATTACACATTAATAAATAAATATCTTTTAAATACTTATCTTGATAATATATTCTATAAATATTAAATATTTTAATTAAGAAAGAAATGTTTTATATAAAAAACTATATAACGATTCGTCTCACATCTATCTGAAAACATAAAGTTCTCGTACCAATCATATCTCTACACGTGTTTGCAGGAGGTGTAATCTGGGCGCCGAGGATGACAATGACGTTTTGTTAAAAAAAATTGCGTTACCAGGTATTGACATGTGTTGACCCCAAGTGTTTTGAGCTGAGACATCGAAAATGAAATCGCTGACGAGGAAGATGAAGACGAAGCCAAGGCTAGTGCAACGCAGGCAGCAATGGAAAACAACAGTAATTCTGAGTCGAAAAACCGAAAGTTCACCATTATTGCAATTCCAGAACCCCACCTGCGAATTTCTATAATTTACCCATCAACTATCTTCAGTTCTATAATGGGCCATAGAATTGCATCTGTACGTTTGTATGTCTCTCACCTGAGCAACTTCCACGCCAGTAATATCTGTCTGGCCTCCATGGTACAAAAATTGCAAGCCAATAATAGTATGGATAACTGCTGGTTTTTTTAATTTTGATTGTGATGTTCTTCCCTGGATATTCGCAGGGAACACTGTTAAAAAGCCAACAATTCTTTTGTCAAACACTCACATTTCCTTAAAAATCATTAGACCCTCTTACCAATATTTCATGTACAGTTGGGTCGATCCGAAACAAGTTTCCACCAGCATTTCGAACAAAATTGCAGTAAAATGGAAACGTTGGGTAAACATTATTTTGCATTCTGTGGCCGGACGGCAAAGATGTTAGATTAATTAGTTTTTGCTTGAATGTATCCATGACAAATCCTCCCTATTTATCATAAAAATTTAAAATAAATGTTTTGCAATTTTATTTTTGACTATTGCTTGCCGTTAGTATTCGACATCCGCAATGCCCATCTTCACAAGCTGGGCTGATTTTGTGCGTTGAGCCCAGCTCCAGAAGCTATCCCTTGGCATTGCATGGATTTTTTTCTGTCTCACAAAAAATCCCATGCAAGTTGATGAAACGTGTCTTGCAACTCAATCAACTTTCGTGATGATGATGAACACTGAGAAAGTTTATTAGTGTTTGATGAAAACTTAGAAGCTGTATGTGATGAAAAGATGGTCCCCATGGTCACTAGATGACGTGGGGCATGTTGGTAGCAACAACGTTGTCATAGTTATGCTTATTAATAGAGAATATCATATTCAGTTGTAAAATTTACTATTAAATAAAACATTTCTTTATATATAATATGAGATCTTTGTGTCAAATTTGACAATGGCTACACCCATAAAATAATCACGCTTGTGTACAATGCCTTCAACAACTAGTCCCAACTCTTTCGATATTTATTCCTATCCACCTTAACATAATTAATTAAAAAAAAAAACTCATTTCTACCTACCTAGTACATACACGTGTATGAAGAGCTTACCTAACTAGTCCTAAGAAGAGTTCTTCATAAAACTTATCAAGTTTATACTTTTATGTTAAGTTTGAATCTCTTGTACCACTTGATGAGATTTTTTTATAGAATAGAAAAACTTTTTCTAAGGATAGATGTCTAGGTGTGTATTATTACATGTTGGGTATGAAGTCGTGAAGTAAGCCTTCTTAATAGAAAGTTGATTTTTTTCTTTAAAAAGTAATTTTCAAGTCATAATTTTTACATCTTTAGATTTAGTATTAGAGATAAGTTATAACCATGGATAACTTTAGAAAGAGTTTTTGAAGTTCACACATAAGTAAATATTATTTGGATATGCATAATATTAACTTTAAAATATAGTTTGTTTTCTTAGTTATTTGAACCCTATCACTTGCATGCAAATTTTCATAAAGGGATCAATGTAACAGTTGGTTACTAGATATTGTCTTCTCATAGTTTGATAGAAGGGGAGCTTGGTATCCATGTGGAATAAGCCCATGGTTTTCAAAAATGGATACGAATGATACTTAATAAAAAAATAATTCATCTTATTTAATAAGAATAAGAGACTTGTTTGCTTGTTTGATCTAAGGGTATGATATTTTGAAAGGTTCTCCATGATCACTATTGATGTTACATGTCTAAGGCATGAACATCTCAACCAATTTTTAATCTACCTTTTCATTGGTGTGAATATCTAAATAAAGGTTGTGTGACTTATGATATGAATATCCTATCTAAAGTATTTTTTAATGGTTATTTAATTTGTTGATGACCTTTTTTTATTAGGATTTTTTCATGTTTTAGAAGACTTGGGCCACTTATATGTATTTGGTTATTTATGGATTTATTTCCATCCACATTAAAGTATATTTGAAAGATAATAATATATCTAGCTTCTTTCATTTAGATATTTTCAAATTCATTTGTTATCAACTTCCACATTTTAGTCATCCAATTTCTAAATAATTTCATCTCCATTTTGAGTATTTATTTTTTTATGGTATAAAATCAATGACCTATAAATTATGTCTTGTATAGAATCAACATCCTACTAAATTTATCTCATCTAAAATTAGTAACCCGTCAATTCCATCCCTTACCATTTTATAGGCCCTTGTATTTTTTCTTAATTTAAAACAAAAATTGATTTTTCAAAAAAATTATTCCATAACCAAACTTTGGATTTATTATCCTATAAATCTTCATATATAAATAACTCCACAATAATTTAACAAAATATGTTCAAGTATAAAAACTAACATAAATAACTATAAACTATAAAACTCAATTAAAAATAAAATAACATATTTTCATTAACAGTATTTAAAAAATAAGATAAATAACTATTAAAAAAATCTGTCAACAAATTGAGATCTAATATGGGCGATGGCTGTCCATTCCAACAACTAATCAGCGATGCATACACTACAACTCAATTCATTTTGCTCAAATGTAAGACGAGGATAAAATAAAACTAAATTAAAAAAAAAAGGAAAGAAAAAGAAGAAAAAAGAAAAGATAAAGATTTACAAATATCTAGCGATTCTCAACTGAGATGAGATGTATGAACTCTTACTTTTTTGACATTATATACACCGAATGCATCAGTTAATTATATGTTCAATGAATCCAATTGATATGAGTTCTAGAATCTTCATGTTTTAAATTACGTGTGTTTGTAAGAGGGCACGTTTTTAGATATTTATGCTGCTAAGGTAATTTATAAAAGTGAGGTATTTTTAATTTATCTTCATGTATTATTAATTTATCTTATTTTAGGTTCTAAGTGGACACATTTTTTACCGAGTTTAGTTTAAATTGCAATGAATATTTTATATATGAAATGTTGGTAATATAATGATTTTTAATATAAGATTTATAATTGATTTGTGCCAACTTTAAATAATAAACAATGATCTTGATATATTTATTAGTCATTAAATTATATAATTTAGTGTATTTATTTATCTATTTATAATTAGTTTAAATTAGGTATTATTAATATAATTTTTAAATATTGTTTTATCTTTCCTTTCTTCTCATTTTGTGGACTCTTTTTCCTCTTTAAAGCTATCTCAATTTCTATGTCTAAAATGTCTATAATGCTCTTGGGTATGTCCAAAATGTCCCTAAATTTTTAGGGTTCTTATTTTGGTCTTCACAAAATCAAGGTCGACTCATTTTCCTCTTCTATCTTTTTCATTTTTACTCATGTGATGTTGATTTTGGAGCATATATATAGTCCTAATTTGAAATTAATTTTTTATAAACATGCAAACATTATACTTCAATTAGTACAAAGAAACACTAAAAAACACATTGAACATTCATAGATAATTATTAAGTAGTCATAGAAATTCTAGGAAGATCAAACAATCATTAGAAAATTTATTGTTTTTAAATATAAAAATTTATGTGGTGCATTTTTTACACCGATCGGTGCCTAATAATTAGACATTGCTATACAGGCCTATTAACCCTAAACACATACCTATAAATCTCACTTTATTTTCCTTAATATTTACATATCATGACCATTCTAAAACAAAGAGAAGAATTAATGCTATGTTAAATACAAACATTACAACACACAAATCATAACGATCAAAATCACACAAACAAAACTATCAAATTATTTTAAAACATAATTGTCACATGTTTAAAGTATTGTACCTATTTGAAACATCCATGACACATTGTACATTTATCTTTGACAATAAATTTCATATTTTTGGGTGAGGTATTTGTCAATGTTGAGCATACATTTCCACATTTAGATTTAACTGAATATCATTGGATCCTGATTTGATCAATATAAGTACTAATACCTTATGTGAATTCCTTATAATTAAATTTGAAATAATTAATAAAGAATAATATTTTTATTATACATTAATCTTAATTTTTATAAAATATAATTAAATTTATTGTGTTGTATTTTATTATATTCAATTTATATTTATTACATTTTTGTAGTATTATTTTTATGCTCCTTACATTTATAGGATTAGATCTTAACCATATTATGCTAGATTTCAAATTTTTAAATTTTTCTAGAGTTATTTTTAAATTTTATGTTCATAAATCTAAATTTATAACCTAATTTTCATTCATTATCTTGATCATGAAACTTAGGTTATTTTTCATAAAATTATTCAAAATTTACTATATTTTTATGATGTGTTTTTTCATGTTTAATTTTAATTTATGTTATATAAATTTATAATATATATGACTTTACATAAGAAAAATGATAAGCTTGATAAAACCAATAAAAAAGGTTTAAATTAATTTGAATAATACTAAAATCAATTTTATATTAAATATTAAAATATTAAAAAATATATAATAATGTTACAAATAAAATTAATATTGTAGAAAAAAATATAAAGAACACGCCTTTACAAAATTTCAATGTGTCTTCATTAAATGTTAATGATGATATTTTTATTAAAATGGTAATGTATCTCAAGACGCTCAAAATAAGGATAGGTCTTAACACATTGTTCGATTTTGAAAATATCACATAGAAAAACCTAATGAAATTTAAAGATTCATGAATGTTATTAAATATGTTCCCTGTGAAACTATGCCATAAAAAATAGTCATTTTGCAAGTTCAATTCTCAATATTTCATTTTTGCATCATGGTCCCACATTGGCACATGCCCAATTAGCTTGGAATCTTGTATCTTAGCATGCAGGGAATTCTAGTTAGATTAAATGATGGTCAAATGTTCTCACATACACCGTTATATTTCTTCAAACTTGGGGATCTCATTTGGGTCACGTTCAACGCCACCACCACCTCACATTTGAGTATATGTAGTAGCCCGTTTAAAGAATGGTCCCTTCCATCTACCTTTTTAACTACAAGTAGTAGTACTTCATCAACCTATTCAAATTTTAGGCACGTACATTATATGAGGTGTGCAGATAAAATCTATGTTACATTGCCTTAAATTAGGTATGAAAGTTTTTAAATAGTTATTTAAAATGATCACAAACATAAAGATCATCAAATTAAATTCATTAAAGAAATTAATTAAAGGATAATTGGGGTGCTTGACATGATTTAAGATTTTGTTCACCATTATCAAAAAGTGTTTAAAGTTCAAGAACTTCTCCATGATCTACAACAGGCACCTATGCAATGTTTTATAGTGGTTTTTTATGTGATCACTCAATCCTGTCATATAAATTATGATAGGCCTCTCTCCATTGACAATCAATATGAATATGTTATTCAAATAACAAATGTTAAAGATCTAAGTTGTGATTACTTTCTTTATGAATTCTACAAATTTTTGTGGGATATTTTTGGAGAAAACACATTCAAGTTTTCTATGAAGCTTAGAAATATAAGTCCCTCGAACAACGTATTAATGAAGGGCATATAGTTTTCATACATAAGATGGAAAACATATCTATAACTAGAATCCCATCACCTTACTCCATGTTTTGTATAAAATCATAGCCAAAGATCTCATAATGGACATTCACCATCTTTTGCCATTAGTTTTTAGTTTTGACCAAACTCATTTTATTCAAAACATGTATATTATTGATAACATAATATAAGTTTGGAAGGCATGGAATAAGATCATAGTTCTAATCAACAAACAATGTTTATTAATATATACTTTGAGAAATCCTATGATCGTAGTGAAAATCCCTTCATCTTGGCTATGTTAGCAACCTTAGGATTTGGTCCTAATTTTATTTACTTAGTACATTTGTTATTTTGAAATACCTTAGATTTTCTATCAGTCAATTGCAAGAGTACAAATTATTTTGGGTTGTTCCACACCATTAGCTCCATCATTATATGTGTTCCTTGTGTAGGGTTTTAGATATATTTTGTTAATTTATAAAGTATAATTTCTTGTTAAGTGTATTTATTTTCAATCAGATGAACCTGATTAATTTTTAATCATCATTGTCCATTTCTCAATTATTCAAGGATGAGTCTTATATGAAAAATTCTATGCAGTATCTTCATAATTTTTTCCTAGGTTCTAGCTCAAGTATTCAATGGAAAGAAAGACAATGTTTAAAATAGTATTTCGTACCTCCACCTCCTTTGTTAGACAAATAAAATTATAAATGGATTCAATATGGCAAGGTTTTTCAATTTTTTAGGATCCACTTTGAATTATAGGCTAACCACTCATATTTTTGGCCGTATTTTACTGATTTAGTTGAGAAAATAATCTCTTACTATAACACTAGATTACTTTATATAAGTGGGAAGTTTAAAACTTGTTCTAAAGTTATTATTTCCACTGAAGCATACTATTTTTCTTCTTTGTTCCATTCTAAAAATTCCTACCAAAAGTTAAAGAATCTCCTTGTATTTATTCAGTAGGTTAGCTCCTCTCATGGGAGGAATTTGCATAAGGTATCTTGGGAATACTATTACCTCCCAAAAGAGGCTAGAAATTTGAGTATGTTAGACATTGGTCACTGAAGATATTTTTTTTGCATGAAATGGATACACAAGTCCATTGAAGAAAAGGAACCTTGGAAATTAATGCTCTGAAATCACATTTTTGAAGGATGTTCATATGGTCACTTTGTCTAGAAATAATTGAGTTTTCAAAATAATCTCATCCTTTGTGCTCTTGTAAAAAAAATGGTCATTTGGTGCTAAATGTATATGAAAAGCATGGAATAAGATCAAATCATGATGTATTTGGAATGGTAATGGTTTTATGGATGGTTTCTGAATAACTAGAATTTTTTATAGTTGTCACCAATTGTCAATTTTCATGAAGTCCCTTTATTCAAGTTCCATGGGTGCATTCCCTCAAATTATTCATAAGAGGTGTTCATTATATACAAGATATTCCCTGTAAACAAACATGATTTGGTTTTCCTAGTTGGGATTCAAGGGTTTTCTTTTTAAATAACATTTATATGCAATCTGACAAATATGTTATTGATCTTATTCTTGCAAAGATTACGCATAATAATCTATTCGCTTTTGATCCTTATGGTATAAATATTATAAATGGTATGCTGAGTATACTTTCTAAAAGTACACTCTAAACAAGGGATATGGATGGCCATCACCTCATATACCTTAGGTTGATAAGCTCAATTTTTAGTGGGATTTTCATTCTTTTATCACCACATGTAGCATATGATTTTAAAATGTTTAGAATGTTATTCTTGAATCTAAGTTTTCACACTTTTCCATGTGCCTTCTCCATCAAGGGTATCCCTTTTGATTGTTGCCTCATTTTATTAAGAATTGCTCAACAAAAATATTTGTTTCTTAGAAATTCAAGAACCCTAATGTATTTGCTTTGGTTTTGTGTGAAAGCACAAAATTCTTGATCTCTGATTAGTGATTTCATTAGACCCTTTATACCCAAGTTATTTATTTGGAAGAATATCCTCTTTGGATATTGGCTCATGATCCTTGAAACTTATGCTAAAGTTTGCCATACTCTAAGACTGGAATTTATTTTTCCTATTTGAAAATAAATAAATGTTATTACTTTTGCTAATTTTTATGTGGATTTGTACCCGACGATGATAGTCTAATAGTGAGTGAGTTGAGTGTTAGAAGTGGGTTCTCTCTGGGTCCATTCCTTAGGATGACGACTCTCTACTGTCATTCCCACAATAAGCTATGATAGGTTATTCGTGAAAAGTATCCATAATACAATGGGCTACTGATTTGGTGTTTAATGTGATGGGGGCTGGCATGTGGCTTGAAACCTATGTTCAATGCATTGAGGCAAGTCCATAATTCATGGCTAAGGATACTATTTACCATTGTTTTGGGCATTCTGATTACAAAAATGCTAGCACCCAAAATTTTAGCCAATGAGATGTAGAAGGATTGGTGATGTGGTTTGGTTGTGCCCAGCCCCATCCAAGTTTAAATCTCAGAGGACGTTTATAGGTCAGATATGGCTGTTTACTTGATGGGTTCAACGTGATCAAAGTGCTAACTATTTATAATGGTTCCATAGTTCTCTCAGAGATTGGGCCCCCAATTTATGCCCTAGAACTGATTGTAGCTATAATCAAAAGCTAACACCAAGAAAAAAAAAAATCTTATGTAAATTTTCACTTTTCTACTTATAACAAAGCAATAGTTATATGAAATGTGTTAATGCAGATACAAGATCCAAATGTAAGAAAAAAAAATGTTGGTTTCGATGTCTCCCATCTTCAAACACTTTTGAAACATTGAAGCAATGCACCATTTACTATCGCTCATGTTATGCTCTTTTGAGGGAGGCCACTCCAAGTGGGGCACTAACACATCCATTATTTTCATTGTTCACACAACTGTCTGATGTGATCTCCAATATGCCACCACTATGGCACTAACACATAAATAATTATTTTGAAATAGATATAAGGTATGCCAGTTCGTACGTAAGTCCAAACTAAGAGCTTTGAAAACATTAGTGGACATCCGTCATTTCTTGATGGAAAGATGATTTTATCAAATGCTGTGTGGAGGGGCCACTCCAGACTCTACTTGTTATGGGAGGAGACGTGTGATATTATACATATCTTCAATAGATGCAGACCTGCATACTCATGAAATCACTTTCAGTGAGCAAGCAAATCATTAATAAAATTAGTGAAGAAGGCATGGACATCCATCTCTACCGTAGGAATCTGGAAGTGATTTTGATGGAATAATGATTCCATTTTTCCTCCCAAACACCTAGCATGTTGAAGTAATGCATTAAACAGCTTCGAGAAACAGGCGATATACCATTTCAAAGAAAGGCGTTGATAAAATCATGTTGATAACAAGCCAAGTTAGAAATTCTATTTTCAACTCTCTAATTTTATGACTCTACAGTGGAAATGACTCTACAGTGGAAATAACTCTAAAATGGAAATACCAAGAGCAACGTACCCAACAGGATTCTAAGATTAGGATGGATAATCTATACACGTCGAACTCAAGCAAGGGGCAAAAAAGCCAACGTACTACTATTTTATTTATTATTATTTCTCTTTTCTTCTTAATGGCTTGCAATGGATTTGACACTAAAGCTATCATGTCCTCCTGTTACGAGTTAAAAAAATGAGTGCATGTGAGGGATATGCAAATTCTCCTCCCTTGTTAATATTCTTTCACAATTCATTGGGATAAAATATGTGAGAACATTCAATTCATCATTGTATTTTATATATTATATTATTTTCACATTTATTAATACATTATTTGATTTATTATGAAAAAATAAAATAAATTATTTAATATTTTTATATTATTTAAAATATCATTATCAAATAATTAAAATTAAAATTAACATTAATCATAAATCATTAATATAAAAAATATATAATTAAATAATAAATTAACTTAATTTCATCGTTAAAATTTGAATATTTCAATAAACATTATTAATTTTAAAATCAAATTAATGTTAAAAATTGTAGTGCTGGTTTTCATATTTATCCTAATTATAAACATTCTATTAATTACCACTCAATTAAAAAAGAATATAATAATCCAATCAATAAAAAATATATATTTTTTTTAATTTTTTAAAGGAAAATAAAACGTACATCAGAAAAACTAAAAAATAAAAAATCTTCAAATATTACCATGATAAGCTTTTAGGTGATTATTGATTTTTAAAAATTCAATTTATTGACCTAATTTAACGTATTTTCTTTTTTAATTAAAATATGAAACCTTAAAAAAAATATAAGGAAATATTAAAAAAAAGATATAAATAATAATGAAGTGTTGTAGCAAAATAAAACATATAAAACTACAATTTTTAATACATAGAGATAAAATATAAAATTAGACAATATGATAAATAAAACAATAAATAAGAAACATGTAATAAAGTTAGCCCTCTACAAAAATTGAGAGTTTGGTATAATATGAGATATAATTTAAAATTAAAGGGAGTGTATGTTTGTGAGTTTATGTTTTTGTGTGTATATGTGTGTGTGTAAATAATAAATAATGTGCTTATAAATATATATAAATATGATATTAGTATTGATTTTTGATTAATTATTATATTTTGATTATACAAAATATATTGAAAGAAAATATTTTATCTTAATCTTTTGTTATCCTAAATTTGATTTGATTTGATGTCATTATTTAAAGTTTATAATACATCAACACATGTAAATTTTAAAATATATTTTCTTTCCTATTTTAAAATAGTTATATTTGAAGAATTTAAAGAAAACAAAATGACTTTACATATTTAATTATAACCATTTTATTATTTGTCAAACTTTTAAAGATCAAGCGTACGGAATTAAAATTATTAATATTCATTAAACAAATAAAATTTAAAAATATAAATTATAAAAAATAAATAAAATACTAATTTATTAAGTAAAAGAACTCAATAAAAAAATGTTAATTTTCAATAATATACATTTAATAATAATTGTGTGATTTTTTATATATTTATAATTAATCAATATAAAAATTATATGAATATAATTTTTTAAATTAAATATACAACACTAATTTAATTATAAATAAGATTTAAATTCATATTAAATGATATTAATAATATTAAGCACTCACTTCTTGATTTTTTAATACTAAATGATTGTCTTTCCCTCAAGTATTCCTATTTAATATATATTAAATTAATAATAAATTAGAAAATCAAATATCATATTTTTATTGAAGGTATAAAATTTAACATAAATAAATATCAAGAATATTAAATATAAATAATGAACTCTTAACCAAAATAAGTGTGCTCCTCTTTATGTTCCACTCAATAGACTCTCGCAATCACGTCAAGTGACAAGAATCTCTCTAAATAAAGCCATTTAACCCGTCTAAATACCCAAACATATGGTCTAATTCAATAAATTTTGTACAAATATAAAATAAGGATCAAATAAAACTAAATTTAAAAATGATTTTGGTTATACTTTACAAGTAATGATATATTGTATTCTCTCTCCTCTGAGTCAAAATGTACAAATATCCATCATTTATCCAACCTCTAGTTATATGTTCACTGAATCCCATCAAATAAAGTACTTTAAGTTGTATTCTTTTTACTAAATATTTATATTTGTTCTTTATTATCTTATAAATCTTTTTGGTTTTAAGTCGTATAATTTAATTATTATTATTTTTGAATATTTTTTTTAAAATATTATATAATATTTATTATAATTGTAGTGTTTAACAATGATTATGTCATGCCTTGTGATTCTATTGTAATCATAATATGATTTTCCTTCTATCCCACTACTCGATGTCTAGTAGATGATAGTTTAATGAATTTATGATCAAGTAACATGTCTAATATTGTGTTTTATTTATATTGAAGCTCTTTTGATCTTAATGGTGTTTGTGATTTATTATCTAATAACTCCACATTATTCACTGAATGTTTCTTGCACCTTTTTGATAGTGAATAATGTATAACTATCCATGTGCCCCATGCATGCTTGACTTTACAAAGAATTGTTTTAGTGTTGAGTTTTTCCCTATGATAATTTTAGTGTGATATGAGATTGTAACCATTTTATATATTTTGAATGTGTTGATGATCTGATATTGTTTCCTTTCTGGATTATTCTTGGTCTCCATGTGCCCCATGCATGCTTGACTTTACAAAGGATTGTTTTAGTGTTATCTTTTGACTTATGATAATTTTAGTGTAATATGAGATTGCTACTATTTTATATATTTTTAATGTATTGATGATCTAGCATTATTGCCATTTTTTTCCCCCAAAATATTGTGCTCGAAAAGGAGGTTTGGAGTTATTCTTTTTTTATTGTGTATGACTCATGCCAATCTGCTCAAGCTCCAATAATTGTGAATAAAGTGTGAGATATGTATTCATCAAAAGGACTAAATTTTAACCTGTGTAAATGATCATCTATGTATGTTATCATTTCCATTGATTACATAATAATTTGTGACTATACCATCTATCTATTTTTAAATCACCACTAAAGGAAGATTGAGAATATTTCCTCTTTTCTCTATATTATCTTTTATTTTGTATTATAATTCTAATCATGTGTCATAATTGGTGTTATGTTATTGACCTTAATTGATAATCTCACCTCATATGTATGCATATGATTGAATGGAATGTATTTTGATGGGAGAATGATATAATAATATTTCACATATGATTGTAACTAATTGTCATTTGGTAGATTGTGTCATCTTACAATATTTTAAAGATTCCTTACCTATAAGTAATGTGTGGAAATAGCCTTCATATATAAATTTGATAAATTTGTGTAAAATAGATGGCATTTCCTCCATAACATGTGTAATGCCCCACATTTTATAAAAGGCATTCATGAGATATCGACCTTGTCCAAGCCTTAGGAGGCCTTCGTATAATTATATGATTTAGACTATCATTCACCTTCTTTATTATTTCACTTTATGATGCATGATTGTCTAAATAATATTATTATTATGACCTAATTACAACAAATCAAAAGGGCTAGTGCGTAATTATAATATATTGGTGACACTTTTGTACATAGTGTTCTATAGAAGATCACAAGTTGGAAAATGTGTGGAGGCAGTTTGCTAATAGTTTATTGCTACTATAGTGTAAGATTGGTAAATTACAATAAATGAGAAATATTATAGTGAATATTGAATTAATAAAATGACTCTTGATCTAGTGATAATAAAAATAAAAATAAAATATTATAAACTAAATAGCATTGAAATTATGATAACTATTAACACATTCATTGTTCCCTTTTCCTTGGAAAAGTAAAATATTATGTGAAATTTGGAATGGTGTAGGACCTAAGTTAAATTTTCTCCTTTAAAATGCCAAAATTTATGTTGGGATGCAAGAATAATAAGGCCACAGTCCAATGATGGAGTAATTTGAGAAAGGTAATCAAGTGTCCATGACATGTTAATTAATGATTTATGTTTTCCATATGCCTTGAAAAGGCATATCAGGGTTAATAAAATCTCTCATAAAGTTTAAGAAGGGAAAATTAAAGGAAAAATATTTTTTGAATATTTAATCATTCCTTCCAAGGAACACCACATGATGTGTTTTTGGAATCCAAAACAATGAATAATCTTAGAACATGGAATTTTAAGATATGTACGTTGGCAAGCATGGTGGATGAGGTTAATTTCCATTAAGAGGCATAGTAAGAGGGGAGGGGACACTAAAAATAATGGTGATTTGGCAAGGTATTTTTTCACCCTATGGCATGTTTTACCTCTTCCTTTATTTACATTCTCATCATAAATTTGTATGATTAGATTGGGTATTATTAAGCAATTTCAATAGTTAGTTTATTTGATCATTTCATTCAAAACATTAGACTCCTTAAGCATTGAACCCTGGAACAGAAATCATAATTAGATTTGATAGATCAAGAAGGCTATAAATTATCTCTTGAGGATTTTCATTACTATTCGTTACCCAATGCACTCAGCAATGATGTTTTGGTTATTGTTTCCCAAGTCACATGCTAGATTTTTTTGCTAACTATCTTTTGATGGAATATTAAAATTATTTATTTTATTCTTTGTTAGCTATTCTTTGACATTTAGACACTGATGGTGTAACTTCTTTGTCCCTCTGAACATGCCCGATAGTTCAATTTTAAATGTGGACAAAGAATTTGATACATTTATTTTGAACTGTATAACTTTATTATAGGATGGCCTCTGGTTGTATACAAGAAAGAAAATTGTTATGTTAGAAAAAATAAAAAGTTTGAAGGTTAAGAGGGGCACATAGTCTTCTTATTTTTTATTTTATTTTTTTATGGCCCTTTGAATGCCAAGGAGATACAGGTTCCTCTGTAGGTGAAAAGGAAATGCATTGGTCCAAAATCTGGCACCCTACCTAAAAGTGGGGTGAAATGAAATATACATGATCATTTAACTAAGAAGGCAAATATATATATATTGGAAAAAAGCATACAGACTCATATTAATGTCTTATATGCCAGCCAAAACTTTTTTGACATATTGTTTAATACATTTTCTATGGTGCTAGAGGCCTATGGCTCGTACCTTAGTCTGTTATAGGCCATGGCCATAGGAATGGAAAATGCTGACTACACCACTCTCATTAAGGAGTCCTCTATAATACTTGTCAATGTGTACAAGCCATCGGGGATTTTCCTACCTTACATCCACAATGAAGACACTTATCATTTAGTCCCTCATTGTTTAGGAGGTTACCTCTACCTAGGCTATCCATTTTTGCATCAATAATCAATTAGGTTCATCAATCTTTAATGATAAATATCAGTAATAAAATGATCTTAAATGTATACTTGTCTATTTTAACTCTTGTGATATGATTCTATAGAGATCCCCCACCATATAAGACTCTAGCTTAACTAATTAGGATCATTTCATTGTAATAATTCACGCATATAGTTAGATATTCTTTAGTTGAAAGGATATATA
>JARHVA010001546.1:3172500-3227500 GCA_037957365.1 Torreya grandis | reverse complement strand
AATAGTGAAATTGAAATTTTTGACAACCTTTTTTCCTATTTGGATTCTTCAAGTGCCAAAAATATGTCTTTGCCCAACATGTCCCAGTAATATTGAAAGAAGGCTACCAAAAAACCATCTAGGACAAACACCTCTTCCCAAATGATTAAGAATAAAACATCTCAATTTTATTCTTTGGAAAAGGGGACCATCAACTCTAAATTTTGATGCTATGATATTAACCTTGGGATGATCTCCAAAAACAAGGCTTAAGCACACAAAATTGAAAGAGCACTACTAGCAAGTATATCCTCAAAAAGGACATTGTCTCAACCCTAATGTTTGAAACATTATCTAAAATTTATGCATCTCTAGATTTAATAAAGGACATTCTATTCTCACTTGTATGCATCTAAATTTTTGCAGTCCATTTAATGTCACTAATACTCCTATTAGTCAACGCTAATTTTTATCATCCTATTTTATTATAATTTATTTGACTAATTTATCCCCCCCTTTGAATTATTAATCTAATGCCCCCACTCAATATTTATCCATCTACTAACCTTATTATATACCACTTCATCATTAATTCACCTAATCATTTATTTATCATAATCTCACCCCACTTACCTATTATTTGGTCATTTTAAATTTCCATGACCCAGCTACCCACCTACTAACCTATTCCTAGGCTCTCCTACACTGCTAGTTTCTAATCCCTACCTAATCCTTATCTAAACTCATTTTAATCACCATTTGCCCGTAAGAAGGATTATAGAACCCTTGAAATCTAGAACCTTCTATATTGTCACCCTCCTCTCTATATGTCTCCAAATCTATAGGCATCCAAAGAATTTTAAATTCTTTGGATAATCTACAACCTATGATCTCCTCCAACCAAGTTTAAACCTCAACCATTGATTGTTCTATCCTTTATCTATTTAAACCAATATTCTCCTCTATTGGATCCATCTTGTAAACTTATAGAATCTTCATGTCAAACTAAATCCTTGAGTTAAACATCCATTATCAACAAGCATGGCATCATAATGTCCAAAATCTGAGTTTTAAGGCAATTCTCATCACAATGTTTTTATTTTCATTCCATTTTATCTTGGTTTAAAGAATTTAAATTTAAGATTTAATTGTCTAATTTAAGATATTGTTCATATAATTCCACTTAATTCTAATAGACTTGGAGTTTACTTAGTAGTTTTACATTTGAGTGGTTTAAATCAATTAGATCTAATCCATAGATCTAAAATTTTAGGCTACATTTTGGTGATCACAGTGGGATGCCTACTCCTTTAATTAACAATATATATTTTATAGATGTAATTGTAGGACAAAATTGATGTAAATATAAGACAATTCTTTTTATTTTTAACACGTATATGTGAATCATGACTTTGCACTACTATTAGTGATATTGTAGTTGTTATTTTGTAGACACTAGTAATGATTTTGTCAATTAATTGATAATGGTAAGGGTTTTTGTATGGTTTTATATTTTGCCAAAACCACAACATCAGTAGTTGCAATTTTTTTCTAGTAGTTATGGTATTGTAAGTCATAGTTGTGATTTTATCAAGCCTAATATTCAAGGTTAGATTTATGGTATATGTTTGCTAACCCTCCCCTTCTATAGATAGTTTGTTTGTTTGTATTCTTCTATATACAGTAAAGGAAAGAGATTCACCTCATATATAACTATTAATACATATTGTTGTCCCCAAAAACAAACTTCTCATTTTTAGGCCAATATGTGAACTATTTTGGTTCAACAGACCAAAATAATCTCTTCCCTTCTCGAAATTTGTTTTGAGTATTCAAACTCCTCATTTTTGAAGCTTCTTAGAGAATCTACAGACTCTGTAGGCTTGAATCTATGAACTCTATAGGCTAGAATCTATGGACTCTATAGGCTTGAATCTACGAACTCTGCAGGCTTGAATCTACGTACTCTATAGGCTTGAAACTACGAACTCTGCAGGAGAAGTTCTATGAGCTTCACAAGTTGATTTCTATGGACTTTGTAGGAAAGAAGCAAGATCTCAACACTTAAATGATTTCAAAGATGGTTCAATAACAAGGTTCAACCAAAAGAGTTCATCGGTGAGCTTCTAAGCATGGATTGAACCATTGAACCGTTGAACCTTGAACCATTTTGGTTCAACGGGTTCAATGGGTTCAAGGGTTCAACATCAATAGCAAGAGTTAGGTGCATTTCTCAAAGTTCAAATTTCAACTGCTTCAAGGTTCAACAGATTCAAAATACTTATCAAAGAGAAGAAGGATTGAACCATTAAACCATTGAACCACTTTGGTTCAAAGGTTCAATGGGTTTAATAACCAAATGGTTCAATGTATTTGGTTCAAAAAGATCAAAAGGAATTATCCAAATAAAAAGAATGAACTGATTGAACCATTAAACCTTGAACCAAAGTTGGTTCAATCGGTCAATTCAAGCGACAGGTTCAAAGGTTCAACTAGTGTGATGAAGATCAAAGAGCTTAGAAAGAACAAGTTTCTGACACTTAGTCATTTTCAGGGAATGAACCATTGAAATGTTGAACCATTGAACCAAAGTTGGTTCAATTGGTTGGTTCAATCGGTAGGTTCAAGGCATTACCCCAAAGCCAATGGATCAAATAGCGCTTGTGGAGGGTAGAAAGGGGGAAAATGAACCGCTAAAAGGAGCGAAAAGAGCAAAGGGATTTCCTTCAAAAAAGTTCCCCCGATGGAAAGACTAAGGCAAGAAAATTATTCTTTTGGAATTTTTTTAGAAGGAATTCCTTTGGACAAAAAGTCTGAAGAATTTTGGGGAAACTGTGGGAGGAAAGCCTGAAAAAAATTTTGAAGGCCAAAAACAAAGCAATGGAAACAATTCTTGTGGACTTGCTGAAACAATTCTTACGGACTTTCTAAAACAAGGCTATATAAGGGAGTCTCTTGTTATTATGGCAACTCTCTCTCTCTCTCTCTCTCTCTCTCTCTCTCTCTCTCTCTCTCTCTCTGATGATTAGAAACAAAACTCTACCCAAATTGAAAGGCATTACTGAGACTTTGCGCTCATATTGTTGATCATATTTTGTTATTGAAATAAGAAAGCAAGTGACTTTTCAGACTTTGTGTTGTGATATATTTGTTGTTGAGAAAACTGTTCTTATGTCTTGTTCCTTAATATATTTTATGTTCCTTTAGTTCAATAAGCAGAATTAGTGAAAGTAGTCAGGAAGGTGTCCTGAAGCCAATTGTGGAGAGACTTTGTGCCCCCGCAATTTTCTTTAGTGTGTTTTCTTTTTTTTCTATATAAAGGACCTTGGAATGACTTTGTGCCCTCATTTTCCTTCATATCTCACTCATGCACAATTGAGGTGGAGACTTTGTGCTACATCTCAATCTGCTGGTTAATACTTCCTTGGTTACATTTTGCAATTACTACCAAAAGGATGCTTGTGGTTTGCTGAATAGTACTTTTGAAAGAAGAGGAGTGCTTTTTGTCATTTCCCTTGAGATTTCCCCTTTGATTTTCACACATCATCTCTGAAGAAAGAGAGATGGATGGTTTGTTCTACCCTTAAGTATTATTTTCTATATATATATATATATATATATATATATATATATATATATATATATATATATATATATATATATATATGGAACCTCCCCTTGATGAGAAGAGAGATTAGTCCCCTTTTGATGTGGTAAACCTACACATTTGGATGACCAATCTTCCTACTTTGGATGACCAGACCTATTTTGTTTATCAGTACGCTGATCGACAAAATATTCAACCAAAAGTTTCTGGTGACTCCATTGAGGATATAGTTATGTGCATTCTGAAACCTCAAGTTTCAGATTGAATAAGTCTCTACCATTATCCATTATAGACTTTGGAAACTCTATTCCATGTCTTACCCATTATCATTATAGCCTTACCATCTTCCTTCATTCCCATTATTTTATCTGGTCTACAAAACTAGAGCTACTAGAAAAGAGTGCACAGTTTGAAGCCTCAAGCCTCAAGCTGAAATAAACCCAGTCCTTTTCCTTTTTTATTCTACAATCTAGCCACTCCATCAAGATTTTTTATATCTATTTTTCTTAATTAAATCATGGTAGTTCGAGGTCCCTGGGATAACTCTTTTGGCCCACTCAACTTGACTCCACCTCTACATGAACTCCCATGTAGTTCAAGAAAGAATTTCCCCAAATTCTATGGTGATGGGATAGTTCACCCTGATGAACACATTACAACCTTCAGCATAGCTTGTGTTGTTATAGGGGTGGAATTTGAAGACATGGCAGTCAAGATTTTTTTGGAGACACTACAAGGTGCTACTGCAAACTAGTTTTACCATCTGTAAGTTGGATCGGTGACTAACTGGGATACCCTCAAAGCCAAGTTCAAAGCAAGGTTCAAGCCTACAGAAGATGCACATGCCTTGTTAGCCCAACTCACTCAAATGAAGAAAGAGCCTCATGAGCCTATGAGGTATTTTATTTCCAGGTTTGACAAGTTGAGGCACATGACTCCCATGGTCACCCAGCTGACACCTCAGAACATTAAATGCTTCTTCATCAACTCAAAATTGCCTAAAGTGAGTTTTTTGTTGAGACGAGTTGGCCACATAGACCTTGTTGCTGATTAGGACTTGGCTACTGAGGTAGAAGATGACCTTATCTTGGTAGGAAAGATAAGGAGAGACCCAAACAGAGGTAAACCCTCTTCATCTTTTGAATACTCACCCACAGTCACCACTGACCCAATGGTACAAAAGATGGCAAATGAATTGCTAGCCTTGAAAAGGCAAATGGCACAAGGTATTTCTTCTGCTCCTCTATATAAAAGATATACCAAGGAGGACATTCCCTAATCAACCACATCAAGGCAATGCTGCCAGAAGTCAAGGGCAACCAAATCATCTTCCTATCCCCTAGAGGAACCTTACCCTTAAAGCCCCTCCAACCAACTCAATAGTTCGATATCTGGAAATAAAACATGTTTCCTATTTCCAACCTGAGTTCAAGCAATAAATTGGTGCTGATCTCTTCAAGGAGGATCTAGAAGAATCAACTGGCGACTCCCACATTGGTTACCTAAATTTCTAGGATGAACCCAGAAGTGAAGGTGAAGCAGTCGAAGAATCATACGCAATATTCACCAGGTCTGAGAATTAGTCAGCCCAGCAGGCTGACAAAGAGAAGATAGAGGAGCGACCCTAACTAATAATTTTAATTTCTAAGTAGAGAACTCCTCTTCCTTTCCAGCCAAAGGACCTACTGATTGCCAAAGAAGTAAGTACATTGAAAATCTCTGCACCTTCTACTTCAAATTTGTAGATCTATTCTCGCCCTCACAAAAACCAAAAAGATGAACTCCCATCCTCTCTTCCAAGTCCATCTCAGTCATTTTACATGATTGATCATGTCAAGAAATCCAAAATTTAGATGACTAAGTTTGAATCCCTGCAAGCCAATCTTGATTAATTAAACATTGGTGGAGAACTAAGTGTGGGCTTGTCTGAGGCAAAAATTATGGTCACCCAAATGTTAGCCCCTGCAACTCAAATTTTGTTTGAGTCTTTAGGGAGGGGTAATTACTTCTTGACCATAGAGGATGCTCATGTCTCAGCTGATGAAAGTCTCATAGCTAGTAATCTAGGATTTCATCCAAATAAGGCATCAAAAAAATTGGTAGGGCATACTACAAATCAAGAAGGATCTTCCATCTCCCATGAAGAGAAATCTAATAAAAGATTAGCTTTTGATGATGCTTAGATCCTAGAATCTGATGGCAGTAATTCTTCCATAATTGGATGTGGATCTCTGTTGCTCAGATTGAAAACTACTCAGGGTGAAGAGGTCAAACTCCTTCACACCAAAGGAGATGTTGAGCTGATGGTTTGTCAGGAGTTTGATGCTGAAAATCAAAGCATGTGCTAGACTAACCAATAGAACAACAAGTTATGATGGTGGACCATACTGATGTATTCTAAAGTTAGCAAAAGGAACTCTTCACAGAGAGAGCAAGGAGTTATGGTTTTTAGTTTGAAGACCACATCCTGCCATGGGGCAAGAAGAAGAAAAAGCCAAGAGGAAGACACAAAAAATTGGTTTCCTGGTGGAGAGTTCCATTCGCCCATCACCATTTTTGGGGACAAAATGGTTTCCTACTGGTTTATAAGGATGGTACACCATTTTCATTACCTCACAGTGGGTAGCATATGAAACACTTCAACTCTTAAAGTATCAGATCATTTCATCTGTACATATGTATATTTGTATACTTTTTAATTCTATTTTATTTTGTTTGTTTTCATTTTTGATACCTTCCATTTTGGGGCAACATGACTCCATAGCCCAATAGTACACATGAAGAAACTGAAGATTATAGATTCTACTCACTTCAAATTTTTTTACAATTGATAAAAGTTCCCCAACTAGAGCCAGTTGTTGTCCCCAAAAATAAACTTCTCATTTTTAGGACAACATGTGAACTATTTTGGTTCAACAAACCAAAATAACCTCTTCCCTTCTCGAAATTTGTTTTGAGTATTCAAATTCCTCATTTTTCAAGCTTCTCAGAGAATCTACAGACTCTGCAGGCTTGAATCTAAAAACTTTGTAGGCTAGAATCTATGGACTCTGCAAGCTTGAATCTACGAACTCTACAGG
Source organism: Torreya grandis (assembly GCA_037957365.1). Taxonomy (NCBI): domain Eukaryota; kingdom Viridiplantae; phylum Streptophyta; class Pinopsida; order Cupressales; family Taxaceae; genus Torreya; species Torreya grandis. The sequence continues at coordinate 3,220,834 of JARHVA010001546.1, read as the reverse complement.
ATTGAAACTATGAAGTCTGCAGGAGAAGTTCTATGGGCTTCACAAGTTGATTTCTATGAACTCTGTAGGAAAGAAGCAAGCTCTCAACACTTAGACAATTTTAAAGATGATTCAATAACAAGGTTCAACCAAAAGAGTTCATTGAGACAATTTTAAAGATGATTCAATAACAAGGTTCAACCAAAAGAGTTCATTGACGAGCTTCTAAGCAAGTATTGAACCATTGAAACATTGAACCTTGAACCATTTTAGTTCAATGGGTTCAATGGGTTCAAAGGTGCAACATCAGCAACAAGAGTTAGTCACATTTGTCAAGGTTCAAATTTTAACCACTTTAAGGTTCAATGGCTTCAAAACACTTATCAAAGAGAAGAAGGCTTGAACCATTGAACCACTTTGGTTCAAAGGTTCAAAGGGTTCAAGGTTCAGTGGGTTCAACGGGTTCAAAAATCAAATGGTTCAATGCGTTTGGTTTAAAAAGATCAAAAGGACTTAAACAAATAAAAAGAATGAACCAATTGAACCATTAAACCTTGAACCAAAGTTGGTTCAATTGGTCAGTTCAAGAGACAAGTTCAAAGGTTCAACCAGTGTGATGAAGATCAAAGAGCTTAGAAAGAACAAGTTTTTGACACTTAGTCATTTTTAGGGAATGAACCATTGAACCAAAGATGGTTCAATCGGTTGGTTCAATCGATAGGTTCAAGGGGTTGCCCCAAAGCCAAAGGATCAAACAGCACTTGCAGAGGGCAGAAAGGGGGCAAATGAACCGCTGAAAGGAGTGAAAAGAGCAAAGGGATTTCCTTTGGAAAAGTTCTCCTGATAGAAATACTAAGGCAAGAAATGAATTCTTTCAAACTTTTGGCTGAAGGAATTCCTTCAAACAAAAAGACTGAAGAAATTTGGGGAAGGTGCAGGAGGAAAGCTTGAAATAATTTCCAAAGGCCAAAGACAAAGTAGCTGAAACAATTCTTGTAGACTTTTTGTCCAAGGAAAAATATCCATAGAAAAAGTCCGTAGGAAAGCTCTAAAGGACTCCAAAGACAAAAGGCTGCCGAAGGACCCCAAAGGGTAGATACCCTTGTGAGGGACTCTCGACTGTCGAATTAAAGGACACTTCCCCAAAGCCAAAGGGTCACCTTCCCTTTGGGAGGATGCAAAAAAATAATGCTGAAGAAAGTCCAAGGGGTGATGTGCCTGAAGACGTTAAAGTCAAGAATAGGAAACTAGTTGTTGGAAATTCAAACGTAGTGACGGGTGTGTGAACGTCAATTTCAAGGTTCATAAAATAGCCATTGATTTTGAAAAGCCTTAAAGAAGAGCCAAAGAACTCAGTGACCCACCAAAAGAAGCTCGAAGGCCATTCAAAGACCACCATAAGGGTAGATAACCTTGTGGGGGGCTCTTCCCAACCTGAAATAGATTTGAATGAATTCAAAGGCTCTAAGGCCAAGACCAGCAGGAAACGACTAAGGAACATAGCATCAAAATTGAATCAAGGACCTGATTAAATTAACCAAACAATAAGGAATGATGAGGAAGGATGAGAAACATTTACACATTGGATATGTTTCTAGAAGCAGATCACTAGGTGGACATTGAAGGATACAAACATTCAGTGGTGTGACCCATTTCTCTACATTGAGAAAAGCAAATGGGTAAATGCCCCTAAATTCCAACATGTCATCTTAACAAAATTCAATGCAACATGATGTGTTACTATTCTTGAGTTCTTCTTGAAGAGGATATATAAGGGACTCTCTTGTTATTGTGGTGGCTCTCTCTCTCTCTGATGATCAAAAATAAAACTCTACCCAAATTGAAAGGCATTACTGAGACTTTGAGCTCAGATTGTTGATCATATTTTTTTATTGGAATAAGAAAGCAAGTGACTTTTCAGACTTTGTGCTATGATATCTCTGTTGTTGGGGAAACTATTCTTATGTCTTTTTCCTTAATATATTTTCTGTTCCTTTAATTCAATAAGCAGAATTAGTGAAAGTAGTCAGGAAGGTGTCCTGAAGCCAACTGTGGAGAGACTTTGTGCCCCCATAATTGCCTTTAGTGTGTTTTATTTTTGTTTCTATGTAAAGGACCTTGGGATGACTTTGTGCCCTCATTTTCCTTTGTATCTCACTCTTACACAATTGAGGTGGAGAATTTGTACATCTCAATCTGCTAGTTACTACTTCTTTGGTTACATTTTGTAATTACTACCAGAAGGATTCTTATGGTTTGTTGAATAGTACTTCTGAAAGAGGAGGAGTGCTTTCTGTCATTTCCCTTGAGATTTCTCCTTTGATTTGCATGCATCATCTCTGAAGAAAGAGAGATGGATGGTTTGTTCTACCCTTGAGTATTATTTTCTATATATATATATATATATATATATATATATATATATATAGGGAACCTCCGCTTGATGAGAGGAGAGATTAGTCCCTTTTTGATGTGGTAAACCTAGACATTTGGATGATCAATCTTCCTAATTTGGATGATCAGACCTATTTTGTTTATCAGTATGCTGATTGACAAAATATTCAACTGACACATATTCAACAAAACTATCACTCTATGAATTATGACTTTGGAATGGTAATCATAGTATTATAGGTTACAATTGTAATATTAATGAGTGTAATAGTTAGGGATAATTTTCTCATCTAATTCTTGATAACCCCCTCCTCTATAAATATCTTATTTTTTATTTCATATTTATATGCATATGATAAAGAAGGGATTAACCTAACATCCATCTATAGATACACCTTCTACAAAATTATGACTTTATTTGTTGTAATTTTACACTGAAAACTACAGTTTTGTTAGGTAAAGTTGTAGTTTTGTAAGACTTAAATTTGTCATAAAACTCCTAGTATCACTTGAAAATAGATATTTATGTATATTGATTTTTATATTTGGGAAGGTTATTATGGTTTATGGTTGAAGGACATTAATCCAAAAACCTTGACCTTGTAATTATCCCTGACAAAATTGTGACTCCCTGAATAGCAATTTTACTCTAAAAACTATGGTATTGTCATTAATAGTTGCAATTTTGTCTATTTTCTTAAAAATGGTAAAACTCTAACCTCTTTTGTTTTTTGTATCATTTTTAGAAGGGCTTCAAGTTATATAAAAAAAATTATAAGGTTCTTTGAGTAAAGTTGAAATTGCCTTTTATAAAAAAAAATTAGCCATTCTTCAATATAAGTATTTTGACTTAGATTCCTTTTACCTACAGAATATTTCTTACAGTGTCTTGTTTCAAAGGGCAATATCTACAAGAGGTAGAGTAAGACTAGATAATCAAACATCACAGACCCCATCACCTTAACTATTTTAAGTCTTTATATAATATCGTAAGTTGTGAATCTATAGTTTTGTCTTGATAATTATGACTTTGTCACTTGTAGTTGTGACTTTGTAAATACCTAGTCAAAGAAGTAGCTAAGATATTTAGATTAAATTATACTTAATATTTAGTATCTATAGGTTTTATATAGGATATGCATCTTTTGGTTTATTCTATTTAGTAGGCATAAAACTACATTTATTAAAATTTGTCATAAAATTATATATATCATTGTTGTGTATCTATTTTGATTATCTACCTTATAAATCAAATATGATAATAAATATACCTTAGGTAGAACTTAGATATATAGATTTTTAATTTTTATATTTTTTCAATATCACATATTGTGTTATTTTCACAGTTATGGTTTTGTAAGTACGTGTAGTGACTTTTCTTGGTAGTTATAGTTTTTTGAGATAACCGTAGTAGTCTACTAACCATCTACGAGATCATAACATATGACTTGTGATTTTGTTTTCTATTGGTGGTTTTGTAATTTATTTGGTTAAAATTTTACTCTGTGCATTTTTGGTTTTTTAGTGATTTGTAATTTTAAGAAAACATAAATCACTAACCCTTTTTGCTGTAGGATCTTTCAAGATTTAGAAACCCCAATTGAATTTCTAACCTTTGTGCTTGAAGGGTGAGGTGCCTTTAGTATATTGGTCTAGTTTTCAGTATATTTTTGTTATTATAAATCGTATTTTTTTATTGTATAAATCATTCTTTGTATATACTTTCTTATGTGTAAGTTTGTTGAATTGGAAATAATCATTGTAAGTGTGTTGATATAAGGTTATGATCCTTGAAAGTTACGTTAAAATTTTCCATACTTTAAGATTGAAACTTATTTTTTTCTATTTGACTAGATATAAATGTTTCTATTTTTACTAACTCTTATGTTGATTTTTCTTTATTTTCACTTATAAAAAAATAATGGTTATATGAAATGTGTTTATATAGATACAAGTGTAAGAAAAAAAGGTTGGTTTGGATGTCTCCCATCTTTAAACATTTCTAGAACATTGAGGCAATGCACTATGTATTGTCACTCATGTTATGCCCTTTTGAGGGATGCCACTCCTAGTAGGGCACTACCACATCCATTCTCTTCATTATTCACATAGTCATCTTGGGTGGTCTCCACCATGCCATAACTCACATGTACCTATTTAGTTGGATGGTTAGGGATATCCTCCACCTCATTCATCCTCTTAGCATGGAGGTTAGATTTCACCATTGCTAACACCCATGGTAGATAGTTTCCTTCACATGGCCTTCACCATTTAACCTACTCACATAGAGGTGTCCATTGTAAAATAAAAAGCCAAAAATATGAACAATGCCAATGCTAATTGAAATCCCACTCCTATGGGAGAATATCTCCCTAATGTTAGTTGGGGTAATCGTGTTGATAAAAGTCCACCTTTCTATGGTATTTTTGTTATAGTTCTGATTAAGATAAAACCCATACTTAACATTGATGTGTAATTCAACCCCAAACACAATAATAAATATAGATCTTCAACATTATTCACATAAAAAACACATTAAAAAATACCCAAAAGAAATTGATACCAAAATCCTACCTCAAGCACAAGGGAGCCCAGATCCTAAAGAGGACCCCCCAAATATACCAAAGGGAAGGACACAAAAGAGATAGAAGATGAACTAAAGGACAAAAATCAATGATAAAAATGTATGGAGTGAAACTGACCAAAAATCCAAATGTGCGGCCAAACCCATAATTTGAAATTCAAAAAGGCAAGCTGGATAATGTAGCCCAACATTCCACTAACACTGATGAACCTCCAAAATGGATGACCTAATATACAAAATTCATGATCGTCAAAAATTATAAAATAAATACTTATAGCTGAAAACTAAAAACAAGTCCCCAAATAGGGGAAACCAAAGTCAAACATGACATATGGCACAATAAAAGATCAAGGATCGAAGTCCTTACTTGCAAAAGTTTTCATCATAATTAATTTTCTATAGGGAGGTCCTCCCCTTTTACTATTAATTCCTCCCAAATAATATTTATCCAAACCCAATTATTCTTTTAATTTTGAATAATATTATTGTTGATAGGAGTGGAATGTTCCATTTTACATGCCCAAGGGTGGATAGGTTCAGCTTGTGAGGACTTCTAGTCTAGATGTTTTTTGGTATGCTAGAATGATATCTAATATAGATTGGATCTCATCAAAATGATCAAGTTATTCATAAAAGTGGTGATAATCATTAGTATTGTTGACCAAAAACTTTCCTCTTTCATCTTTAAGAGAATGAGAGACCAAGTCCTCCTGAGTTAAGTCTTTATCAGATGAAATTGTATCAAAGTAGATCAAGATAATGACTTTCAACGGCTCATCACCACTGATAATTTACCCATCTAAACCTTAAAATTTATTATAATCATTCTTAAAATCCTTTTTGAGCCTAGAGTATTCTTTATTCAATAGCTCATCATTTCCTCAAACCTGTGCCACTCTTCCCTTTGCACCCATGGGGAACCAATCAACTTAGGTTCCTCTTAACTCATAGGATAAGGCTCTGCCTCCTTACTGATATCAACTATCTTATCACTACTCTTGGGTGAAATAATAATACCTTTCAAGTCATTTTCTCTTTCCCCAACAGCCTTCAAGGACATAGAGTCATTACTAAACCTTTCACTATTCTCTTTCTTTTCACACATCTAACCAAGAGTGACCAAGAGTGCTAAAACTGAGACAATTTTTTTTGTATCTCTCATTCACAATTGGTCAATCTTAGTCACCAAGTAAATAGTCTACCACTTAAGTGAAGTCCTATTTAGCACTCCCTTGCTTCCATCCTCTTCATCACCATTTCCTTCCACAATTGCACCTAGACTCGCTCCATCAACTTCCATTATTTTTGTTTCTTAAAAATAATTCCTACTACATTTTTTTATGATATTTTTTAAAGCTGGGTAATTTTTTATGTTTTAAAGTTTCTTTTATTTCTAAGCATATTTTATGCCTAATATGGTTGTAACATGGCATGCACTCATACTTTATTTTATTTTTTTGATGAATAATGAATCAATTTTCCCTTCCAAACACCCAATGTGTTGAAGTAATGCATTAAGTAGCTTCAATAAATAGTCAATATACCATTTTGAATAAGGGCGTTGATTAAATCATGTTAATTTTTCCCTTACCAAATATATAAACATAACAAGCCAAGGTAGAAAATCTATTTTCAATTCTCTAATTTTATGACTCTAAAGTGGAATTAACTTTAAAATGGAAATACTAAGAGCAACGTACCAAATAGGATTAAATATTAGTATGGATAATCTAATCACGTGCAACTCAAATGAAGGGGAAAAGAAGCCAGCATACTACTACTACTACTACTACTACTACTACTACTACTACTACTACTACTACTACTACTACTACTACTACTACTACTACTACTACTACTACTACTACTACTACTATTATCTTCTTCTTAACAAGCTTGCAATGGATTTGACCTTATAGCTATCATGTCCTCCTGTTATGAGTTGAAAAAATATCTGCATGTCAGTGATATGCAAATTCTCGTCCCTTGTTAATATTCTCTCAAACTTCATTTGGACAAAATATGTAATAGATACAATTCATCATCGTACTCTATATATTATATTATTTTCATATTCATTGAAACATTACCTAATTCATCATCAAAAGATAAAATATATTATTTAATATTTTTATATTATTTAAGATATCATTATCAAATAATTAAAATTAAGATTAACACTAATTAAAAATCATTAATATCAACAAAATTATTTAAATAAAAATTTAATAGTAAATTAAACTAATTTTATCATTAAATTTTGAATATTTCAATAAATTTTATTAGACGATTAAAATAAAATATATAAAACTACAATTCTTAATACATAAAGATAAAATATAAAATTAGACAATACTATAAATAAAACATTAAATAAGGAGTGTGTTATAAAATTAGCCCTCTACAAAAATTGAGACTTAGTAAAATACAAGGCAAGATTTAAAATTAAATAGAATGTATGTTTGCAAGTGCGTGAGCAAGTGCGCGCTCGCGCGCGTGCGCGCGTGTGTGTGTGTGTGTGCGTGCGTGCGTGCGTGCGTGTGTTGTTGTTGTTGTTTTTGTTGTGTGTGTGTGTGTGTGTGTGTGTGTGTGTGTGTGTGTGTGTGTGTGTGTGTGTGTGTGTGTGTGTGTGTGTGTGTGTGTGTGTGTGTGTGTGTGTGTGTAAGAAATAATTTTTTATTAATCATTAAGTTTTGATTATACAAAATATATTGATAGGAAATATAGGAATAAGAGTTGTAATCTCAATCTTTTGTGATCTTAAGTTTGATGTGATTTGATATCCTTATTTAAAGATTATAATACATCAATACATGTAAACTATCAAATATATTTTCTTCCCTGCCTTAAAATAGTTATATTTGAAAAATTTCAAGAAAATAAAATAACTTTACATATTTAGTTATAACCATGTTATTATTTGTCAAACTTTTAAAGATAAGAAATACAAAATTAAAATTAGTAATATAGATAAAAAAGAATATTTTAAATTTATAAATTACACAAAATAAATAATATAGTATTTTATAAAATAAAAATTCTCAACAAAAAAATGTTAATTTTAAATAACATATATGTAATAGTAATTGTGTGAATTTTTTATATATTTATAATTCTTTGATAAAAAATAATATATAAATAGAATTTTTCAAATTAAATATACAACACTAACTTAATTATAAATAAGATTTAAATTCAAATTAAATGTTATTAATTATATTAAGCAGTCATTTCTTGATTTTTTAATACTAATTGATTTGCTATTTAATATATATTAAATTATTAATAAATTCCAAAATCAAATAGCATATTTTTATTGATGGTATAAAAATTAACATAAATAAATATCAAAAATATTAAATATAAATAAAGATCCTTTAACCAAAGATAGTGTGCACCTATTTTTGTTCCACTCAATAGACTGTCGCAATCACATCAAGTGACATGAATCTCTCTAAATATAGCCATTTATCATGTCTAAATCCCCAAAAATTAACAATTCCAAAGATAGTGTTGTAGAAGCCATGAGTTCCACTAGCACCATGATGTCATCTGATGGTAATTTCCCCAAATTCAACCATTCATTTCCATCTAAATCCCTAAATTTTAACGCTAGCTACTGCTATTTCTCCTTGAAAACCACATGCTCCTCAATTAGTGCTGCCATTTTTGAAACATCTGACCACCCCATTGGCATCACGTCCTCCTCAATCAATGTTAATGGAGGAGGATGAAACCAAGTTTTCATATTTATGTTCATTTATATTGAATATCATATTTATCTATAAAATTTGCTACCAAATAAAACATTTCATTATATATAATATGAGATCCTTATGTCAAACATAACAATGGCCGCACCCATAAATAATCATGATCATGTATAATGCCTAAAAAAATAGTCCCAAGTCTTTCCAAATTTATTCCAATTCACCTTAGATAATTAATTAAAAAACAACTCCTTTGTTGCTACCGAGTACATACACGTGTATGCAGGTCTTACCTAACTAGTCCTAAGAAGATTTCTTCATAAGGCTTGCCAAGTTTATACTTTTATGTTAAGTTTTAATCTCTTGTACCACTCGATGAGATTTTTTTATAGAATGGAAAAACTTTTATAAGGATAGATGTCTAGGTGTGTATTATTACATGTTGGGTATGAACTCATGAAGTAAGCCTTCTTAATGGAAAGTTGATTTTTTTCTTTAAAAAGTAATTTTCAAGTTGTAATTTTTACATCTTTATATTTAGTATTAGAGATAAGTTATAAACATAAATAAAATTATAAATATTTTAGAAGTTCACACATAATTAAATATTATTTAGATGTTCATGATATTAACTTTAAATTATAGTTTGTTTTCTTAGATACTTGAACCCTATCACTTGCACGCAAATTTTCATATAGGGAACAATGTAACAATTTGTTAATAGATATTGTCTTCTCATAGTTAGATAGAAGGGGAGCTTGGTATCCTTGTGGAATAAGTCCATGGTTTTAAAAAATGGATATGAATGATACATAATAAAAAATTAATTCATCTTATGAAATAAGAATAAGACACTTGTTTGCTTGTTTGATCTAATGATATGATATTTTGAAAGGTTCTCCATGAACATTGTTGATGTTACATGCCTAAGGCATGAACAACTCAACTAATTCTTAATCTAGCTTTTAATTGGTGTGAATATCTAGATAAAGGTTGTGTGACTTATGATACATATATATTTGAAGTATTTTTTAATGGTTATTTAGTTGGTTGGTGACCTTTTTCTATTAGTAATTTTTCATGTTTTAGAAGACTTGGGCCACTTATATGTATTTGGTTATTTATGGATTTATTTCCATCCACATTAAAGTATATTTGAAGGATAATAATATATCTAGCTTGTTTAAATTAGATATCTTCAAATTCATTTGTTATCAACTTCCACATTTTAGTCATCCAATTTCTAAATAACTTCATCTCCATTTTGAGTATTTATTTTTTATGGTATAAAATCAATGACCTATCAATTATGTCTTGTATATAATCAACACCCTACTAAATTTATTTCATATAAAATTATTAAACCATCAGTTCCATCCCTTACCATTTTATAGGCCCTTGTATCTTTTGTCAATTTTAAGAAATTTTGATTTTATAAAAAAAATTATTCTATAACAAAACTTTGGACTTATTATCCTATAAATATTCATATATAAATAATTGCCAAATAATTTACCAAAATATATTCAAGTATAAAAACTAACATAAGTAACTATAAACTATAAAACTAAATTAAAAATAAAATAACATATTTTCATTAACAATCTAAAAAAATAACATTAATAACTATAAAAATATATATCAAAAAATTTAAAAATTTGAGATCTTTTATGGGTGATGGCTGCCCATTCCAACAACTAATCAATGATGCATACACTCCAATTCGATTTATTTTATGCAACTGTAAAATGAGGATAAAATAAAACTATATATATATATATATATATATATATATATATATATATATATATATATATATATATATATATAAAAAAAAAAATTGTGTATAAGTGGACACCTCTTTTATCGAGTTTAGTTTAAATTGTAATGGGTATTCTAGATATGAAATGTTGGTAATATAATGGTTTTTAATATAAGATTTATAGTTCATTTTATCCAACTTTAAATGATGAATAATTATCTTAATATATTTATTAGTCATTAAATTATATAATTTATTGTATTTATTTATCTATTGATAATTAGTTCAAATTAGGTATTATTATTATATTTTTTAAATGTCATTTTGACTTTCCTTTCTTGTCATTTTGTGATTTTTTTTTTCTTTTAAGGTATCTCAATTTCTATGTCTAGAGTGCCTACAATGCTCTTGGGTATGTCCAAAATGTCCCTAAATATTTAGAGTTCTTATTTTGGTCTTCACAAAGTCAAGGTCGACCCATTTCCCTCTTCTATCTTTTTCATTTTTACTCATGTGATGTTGATTTGGGAACATACATATAGTCCTAATTTGAAATTAATTATTTATAAATATGCAAACATTGTACTTCAATTAGTATAAAGAAGCACTAAAAAACACATTGAACATTAATAGATAATTATTAACTAGTCATCGAAATTCTAGGAAGATCAAACAATCATTAGAGAATTTATTATTTTTAAATATAGAAATTTTCATGATGAATTTTTGACACCGATAGGTGCCTAATAATTAAACATTGATGTATAGGCCTATTAACCCTAAACACATACCTATAAAGATCCCTTTATTTTCCTTAATCTTTACATATCATGACCATTCTAGGACAAAGAGAAGAATTAATGCTATGTTAAATACAAGCATTACAACACACAAATCATAACGATCAAAATCACACAAATAAAATTATCAAATTATTTTAATACATGATTGTCACATGTCTAAAGTACTGTACCTATTTGAAACATCCATGACACATTGTACATTTATCTTCGACAATAAATTTTATATTTTTGGATGAGGTCTTTGTCAATGTTGAGCATACATTTCCACATTTAGATTCAAATGACTATCATTGGAGCATGATTTAGTCAAGATAAGTACTAATACCTTATGTGAATTCTTTATAATTGGATTTGGAATAATTAATAAAGAATAATATTTTTATTATACATTAATTTTAATTATTATAAAATATAATTAGGTTTGTTGTATTGTATTTTATTATATTCAATTTATGTATAATACATTTTTGTATCATTATTTTTTATGCTCCTTACATTCATAGGATTATATCTTAACCGTATTATGATAGATTTTAAATTTTCAAATTTTTCTAGAGTTATTTTTAAATTTTATGTTCTTAAATCTAAATTTATAACCTAATTTTCATTCATTATCTTGATCTTGAAACTTAGGTTATTTTAGGAGTATATGTAGTATCTAGTTTAGAGAATGTTCTTTTCCATATATCTATTTAACTACAAGTAGTAGTACTTCATCAACCTATTCAAATTTTAGACACCTACATTACATGAGGTCTGCAGATAAAATCTAAGTGGCATTACCTTAAATTAGGTATGAAAGTTTTTAAATATTTCTATAAAATGATCAAGAACAAACATGGAGATCATCAAATTAAACTTATTAAAGAAATTAATTAAAATATGATTGGGGTACTTGACATGATTTAATATTTTGTTCACCATTATCAAAAAAGTGTTTAGAGTTTAGGAATTTCTCCATGATCTACAACAAGCACTTATGCAATGTCTTATATTGGTCCTCTATATGATCACTAATTCCTATCATATAAAATATGATAGGCCTCTCTCCATTCACAATCAATATGAATATGTTATTCAAATAAAAAATGTTAAAGATATAAGTTGTGATTGCTTCCCTTATGAATTCTATAATGTTTTGTGGGATATTTTAGGAGAAAATACATTCAAGTTTTCTATGAAGCTTGGAAATATAATTCCCTCAAACAACTTATTAATAAAGGGCATATAGTATTCATACATAAGATGGGATACATATATGTAACTAGAATCCCATCGCCTTGTTCCATGTTTTGTATAAAATCATATTTAAATATTTCATGATGCACATTCACCATCTCTTGCCATTGGTTGTTAGTTTTGAACAAACTCAGTTTATTCAAAATAGGTATATTATTGATAACATAACAGTAGTTTGGAAAGGCATGGAATAAGATCATAGTTCTAATCAATGAATAATGTTTATCAATATAGACTTTGAGAAATCCTATGATCGTAGTGAAAATCCCTTCATCTTGGATATGTTAACAACCATAGGCTTTCATCCTAATTTTATTTAGTTAGTTCATCTGTCATTTTGAAATACCTTAGATATTCTCGCATTTAATTACAAGAGTATGGATTATTTTGGGTTATTCCACTCCATTATCTCCATCATTATATGTGTTTTTTGCATAGGGTTTTGGATATATTTTGTTAATTTATAAAATATAATTTCTTGTTAAGGATATTTATTTTCCATAAGATGAACTTGCTCAATTTTTAATCATCATTTTCCCTTTCTCAGTTATTCAGGGATGAATCTTATATCAAAAATTCTATGCAGTGTCTTCATTATTTTTGCTTGGCTTCCAGCTCAAGTATTCAATGGAAAAAAAGACAATGTTGAAGAGAGGATTTTCTAACTACACCTCCTTTGTTCCACAAATACAATTATAAATGGATCCAATGTGGCAAGGTGTTTCAATTTTTTAGGATCTACTTTGCATTACAACCTAGCCACTCATATTTGTGGTTTTATTTTATTGATTGAGTTGAGAAAAAAATATCTTACTATAACACTAAATTACTTTCTATAACTGGGAAGTTAATAACTTGTTCTAAATTTATTATTGCCACTGAAGCATACTATTATTCTTCTCGGGTCCCTTCAAAAAATTCCTACCAAAAGATAGAGAACCTCCTTATATTTTTTCTCTAGGATAGCTCCTCTCATGGGATGAATTTCCATAAGTTATCTTTGTACTATTACCTCCCAAAAGAGGCTATACATTTGGGTATGTTATACATTAGTCACCAAAGAAATTTTTTGTGCACAAAATAGATAATCAAGTCCATTGAAGAAAAGGAACATTTAAAATTAATGCTTTGAAATCACGTTTTTGAAGGATATGCATATGGTCACATAGTTTGGAAATAATTGAGTTTTCAAAATAATCTCATCATTTGTGCTCTTGTCAAAAAATGATGTTCATTTGGTGCTAAATGTACATGAAAAGCATGTAACAAGATAAAATCATGGTGTATTTGGAATGGTAATGGTTTTATGGATGGTCTTTATATAACTATAATTTTTTTTGGTTGTCACCAATTATCAATTTTCATGAAGTCCCTTTATTCAAGTTCCATGGGTGGATGCCCTCAAATTTTTCAAAAGAGGTATGTATTATATACAAGATATCCCCTATAAACAAACATGATTTGGTTTTCCTAGATGGGATTAAGGTTCCTTTCACACATTTCCATGTTCCTTCTCTATTAAGGGCATCTCTTTTTGTTATTGCCTCATTTAATTAGGAATTGCTCAACAAAAATGTTTGTTTTTTAGAAATTCAAAGACCCTAATGTATTTTTTGTGGTTTTGTGTGAAAACACAAAATTCTTGATCTCCGATTAGTGATTTCATTAGACCCCTTATACTGGAGCTATTTATTTGGAATAATATCCTCTTTGGATATTGGCTCATGATCCTTGAAACTTATGCTAAAGTTGGCCATACTCTAAGATTGGAATTTATTTTTCCTATTTGAAAATAAATATATTTTACTGCTTTTAATATTTATTATGTGGATTTGTATATGATGATGATATCCTAGAAGTGAGTGAGCTAAGTGTTAGAAGTGGGAGGTCTTGGGGTCCATTCCCTAGGATGACCACTCTCTACCATTGCGTGTGTGTGTGTGTGTGTGTGTGTGTGTGTGTGTGTGTGTGTGTGTGTGTGTGTGTGTGTGTGTGTGTGTGTGTGTGTGTGTGTGTGTGTGTGTGTGTGTGTGTGTGTGTGTGTGTGCGTGCAAATTTATTTTAAATAATGTGTTTATAAATATATATAAATATGACATTAGTAATAATTGTTGATTAATTATTATGTTTTGATTACATAAAATATACTGAAAGGAAATATTTTATCTTAATATTTTGTTATCTTAAATTTGATTTGATTTGATGTCCTTATTTAAAGTTTATAATACATGAACACATGTAAAATTTCAAATAAATTTTTCTTTCATATCTTAAAATAGTTATATTTGAAGAATTTAAAGAAAATAAAATGACTTTACATATTTAATTATAACCATTTTATTATTTATTAAACTTTTAAAGATAAGATGTATGAAATTAAAATTACTAATATATTTAAAAATATATATTTTGAAAATATAAACTATAAAAAATATGTAAAATACTAACTTATAAAGTAAAATCACTCAATTAGAAAATGTTAATTTTAAATAATATATATTTAATAATAATTGTGTGATTTCTTATATATTTATATTTATTCAATAAAAAATTATATATGAATAAATTTTTTTAAATTAAATATACAACATTAATTTAATTATAAATAATATTTAATTTCAAACTAAACGATATTAATAAGATTAAGCACTCACTTCTTTATTTTTTAATACTAATTGATTGTCTCTCCCTGAAGTTTTCCTATTTAATATATATTAAATTAATAGAAAATTAGAAAATCAAATAGCATATTTTTATTGATGGTATAAAATTAAACATAAATATATATAAAAAATATTAAATATAAGTAAATAACTCTTAACCAAAAGAAATGTGCTCCTCTTTCTGTTCCACTCAATAGACTCTTGCCATCACATCAAGTGATGGGATTCTCTCTAACTACAGCCATTGAACCCATATAAATCCCCAAACATATGTTAACATTCAATTCATTCTGTGCAAACATAAAATGAAGATCAAATAAAACTAAATCTAAAAATGATTTTGGTTATACTTTACAAGTAATGATATATTGTATTCTCCCTCCTTTGAGTCAAAATGTACAAATATCCATCGTTTATCCAACCTCTAGTTATATTTTCACTGAATCCCATCAAATAAAGTACTTTAAGTTGTATTATTTTTACTAAATATTTATATTTGTTCTTTATTATCTTATAAATCTTTTTGTTTTTAAGTCATGTAATTTAATTATTAATTCTTTTATTGTTTTTTTTTAAATATTGTATATTATTTATTATAATTGTAGTGTTTAATAATGATTATGTCATGCCTTGTGATTCTATTATAATCAAAATATGGTTTGCCTTCTATCTCACTACTCGATGTCTAGTAAATGATAGTGTAACAAAGTTATGATCAAGTAAGATGTCTAATATTGTGTTTTATCTATATTGAATCTCTTTTGATCTTAATGGAATTTGTATTTATTATCTAACAAATCCACATTATTCACTAAATGTTTCTTATACATTTGTGATAGTGCAAAATGAATAACTATCCATGTGCTCCATACATGCTTGATTTTAGACATATTTTTTTAGTGTTGAGTTTTTCCCTATGATAATTTTAGTGTGATATGAGATTACAACCATTTTATATATTTTGAATGTATTGATGATCTGACATAGTTGCCTTTCTGGATTAGTCTTGGTCTCCATGTGCCCCATGCATGCTTGACTTTACAACGGATTATTTTACTGATATGTTTTGACTTATGATAATTTTAGTGTGATATGATATTTCCACTATTTTATATATTTTGAATTTATTGATGATCTGACATTTTTTTCTTTTCTTTTCCCCTAAAATATTATCCTTGGGTAGGAGTTTCAGAGTTATTCCTTTTATATTGTGTATGACTCATGCCAATCTTCTCAAGCTCCAAAAATTGTGAATAAAGTGTGAGATATGTATTCATCAAAAGGACTAAATTTTAAACCGTGTAAATGATCATTTATGTATGTTATCATTTCCATTGATAACGTAATAATTTGTGACTATAACATCTTTCTATTTTGAAATCAGAACTAAAGGATGATTGAGACTATTTTTTCTTTTCTCTATATTATCTTTTGGTTTGTATTATAATTATAATCATGTGGCATAATTGGTTTTATGTTATTGACCTTAACTCATACTCTCACCTCATGTGTATGCATTTTATCAAATGGAATGGATTTTGAAGAGAGAATGATGTAATACTTTTCCACATATGATTGTAACTAATTGTCATTTGGTATATTGTGTCATCTTACAATATTTTAAAGAATCCTTATCAATAAGTAATGTGTGGAAATAGCCTTCATACATAAATTTGATAACTTTTTGTAATATAGATGGCATTTCCTCCATAACATGTGTAATGCTCCACATTTTATAAAAGGCATTCATGAGATATTGACCTTATCCAAGCCTTATGAGGCCTTCATAAGCCTTATTCATGGGATACGATATTAAGAAGGCCACAGTCCAATGATGGAGTAATTTGAGAAAGGTAATCAAGTGTCCTTGACATGTTAATTAGTTATTTATGTTTTCCATATTCCTTGAGAAGGAAAACCATGGTTAAATAAAATTCTCAAAAAGTTTGAGAAGGGAAAATTAATGGAAAAATATTTACTAAATATTTAATGATTCCTTCCAAGGAACACCACATGATGTGTTTTTGGAATCCAAAATAATGAATAATCTTATAACATGGAGTTTTAAGATCTGCACCTTGGTAAGCAAGGTGGATGAGGTTAATTTCCATTAAGAGGCACAGTAGGAGGGAAGGGGAGACTGAAAACAGTTTTGATTTGACAAGTGATTTTTTCACCTTATGGCATGTTTTACCTCTACTTTTGTTTCCATTCTCATTATAAATTTATATTCTCAAATTGGGTATTATTAAGTAATTGCAATAGTTAGTTTATTTGATCATTTCATTCAAAACATTATACTCCTTAAACATTGAACCCCGACACATAGAAATTATAAATAGATTTGATAGATCAAGAAACCTATAGATTATCACTTGAGGCTTTTCTTTACTCTTCTTTCTCCTATGCACTTAGCCATGATGTTTTGGTTATTATTTCCTAAGTCACATGCTGTATTTTTCTATTAACTATCTTTTAGTGGAATATAGAAATTATTTATTTTAATCTCTGTTAGGTATTCTTTGACATTTAGACACTAACAACGTAACATCCTTGTCCCTCTGAACATGCCCTGTAATTCGATATGAAATGTGGACATGGAATTTGATACATTTATTTTAAACTATACAACTTTATTATAGGATGGCCTCTAGTTGTATAAAAAGAAAAAAGAAAAAAGAAAAATAAAATTGTTATGTTAGACAAAATAAAAAGTGTGAAGGTTAAGAGGGGGATAAACTCTTCTTATTTTTTTTCTATGGCCCTTTAAATTCCAAGGAGATGCAGGTTCCTCTGTAGGTGAGAAGGAAATGGATTGGTCCAAAATTTGACACCCTACCTTAAAGGGGGTGAAATGACATATATAGAATCATTTAACTAAGAGGTAAATATATAGATGGGATAAAAAAATATAGATTCATAGTAATGTCTTGTATGCCAAGTAAAACTTTTTTTGACATATTGGTTTATACATTGTCTACAGTGCTAGAGGCATATGGCCCTCACCTTAGTTTGTTGTAAACCATGGCCATAGAAATATAAAATGATGACTACACCACTCTCATTAAGGACTCCTCTATTGTGCTTGTCAATGTATACATCCATTAGGTCTTTTCTTACTCCACCTCCACAATGAAGATGTTGCTCATTTAGTCCCTCATTTTTTAGGTGGCTGCCTCTACCCAGGTTGCTCATTTTTGCATCAACAATCAAGTAGGTTCATCAATATTTAATGAAAAATATAAGATATAAAATGATCTTATATGTATATTTGTATCTTGTGAGATGATTCTATATAGATTCCTACCATATAAGCCTTTAGCTAAATTAATTAGGATCATTGCATTGTAATAAGTCATGCATATAGTTAGATATTCTTTAGTTAATAGGATATATAGATGGGTATTTTTTAATTTTTTTTTTTTTTTTTTTTTAAATCTAAAAAGTTATATATTTTACCCTATTGTTCATCTCTCCTAGAGTAATGTGACAGAATATGAGGTCATCATTAAAAATTAGGTGTAGGTCCATCTACACTCCTTGATACTTCCAATTAACAAGCATGCAAACTAGGTGTCAAGGCAAACCTGGTGGGCAATGGATTACATCAACCGTGTATCAGGAAGGATGATTTTTTAGTCATAGTGGCCCCTAATTAGATACATTTTTATTTTTGTTTCCTTTAAATTATTTCTATTTGCACAGTGGCAACCACCATGAATTATGAGAGCTCATATGTTTTTGGTTCTTAAAAGATGCTAAAGTATAGATAAATTACCAAAAATTAATTATTTTTGGAGACTTTGGGATTCACCATCAATGAATTGGTCCCATAGATCTTCTTTCTCCGTTGCGTGTATCTATATTCTTCTAAATAGAGAGAATATCTCAGTTTCATCCTTGACCAAGTGTCTTAACCCTCGCTATTATTATTCCTTCTTATATTATTTATGTAAGATAAAAATTATAACAACATAGATTATCACATTCATTAATTCAAAGGTAAATTGAGATAATTGATAGTTTTGTATGTAGCTTCAGGACCTTTACAATGTATAAAAAACTAGTTCATATTTACTATTAGCATAAAGTGGTACATAACATAAATAATTTTAAAACTAAGTGCTTTGGATTTCAATAATTTATCAGTCTATCTCGTTAGGGTATTTGCTTTTTTTATTTTATAGGTGTATAATTTTCCTAAAATTTGTTTACTGATCTCATTCATTATGGATATCTCCGAAAAGTTTAATGCATCAAGGATTAGCCTATGATGTGATTTCAATAGAATTGTTTGATGAATACAAAAATGATCTTCTATACCTATGAGAAATAAATTGCTTTCCAAGGTAATGGTTGTGCTTCCTAGTGGATGACAGAGGAAGTCACTATAAATATAAATGGCAGGTCACGACTCACTATAAATGTTATATTTATAGAAGATAAAATATTATCAATGATAATTTGACTTCCTTTGAAAATTTATTCAATACTCAAGTCATTATTGGCTCCTTTTTCAATTAATGACACTAAATATCACAAAGAAAGTTCCTCTAATTTTGTCCTTAATTTATTTTAAGATGATGCAATTCATAAAGTTTAGGTATGTTTGTATTGGCTATGCATATTTGTTTATTAAGTATATAGTTTTATTATGGATAGATTTAGTCTTAAAAAAGCCTAAATTTTCTATTTTCAAGTGTGAAACATTATCTTCAATGTCTATGGGGAGTTGGATAAATATCTTTATCAATCTAGTGTAATTATTAATGAGAATATGAAAGACTAGAGGCACTCTGACAATAGAATACTCAACTTCATCACAAGTGACTATATACATATTATTTATGGTACCTTTGAAATCACCAAATTTAAAATTTATACTATTTTTCCCATTTGAACAAAGAAAACCAAAAAAAAAAGTGTTCTTCTAAATGTTTTTCTATTTATTAATAGATTTTGAGAAAAAAAGCTTGGAAAGCAACACTACCTCAAGTTTTCATAATCAATCACAATATATGTCAAATGGATTCTGTTAGTCACACATACATACAAATCTGAGTCTATTACAATGGTGAAGATGTTGAATTTTCAAGCAAATCTCATGATAGGTTCAGGGGTACCCACATAAATGATGGAACGAGGTGGTAAATAGTAGTTGGTTATCCCACCCTCTAACATTCAGGAACACGTGTAAACATATCAATTAGTCCAAACAACATATTCATATTTTATCTCTTGTGATATGAATCTTGGGGTTTTACCCCTCCATAATAAGCCTCCATCTTAAATATTAGGTATTTTTTATTTATCTTCTTCTAGCGTATGAGTGATCTCCTTAACAATTTTAGTTTAAATTTTAATTTGTATCTTACATATTAAATGTTATAAATGTATTTAAATTTTAATATACGGTTCTTGGTTTTGATATTTTTGAATCTGTTAAATTATATGATTTGGGTGTATATGTCTATTTGTCAATAATTTGAATAAATAAAATATTTTTTATGTGATCATGTAGTGTCATATTATTTCTCTCTTTTTTTAATTTGTGGAGTCTTTTTTTCTCAATATCTATGTCTAGATTGTCTATGATATTTCTGAGTGTATCTAAAGTACCCCTAATATTTTATGGCCTTTCTTTTATTTTTTTTGATGTTAGGATTCACCCATTATCATGTTCCATTTTTTTACTTTAATTCATTTGATGTTGATTTTGGCACACCAATATTTTCTTAATTTAAATTAATTATTTGTAAATATACAAGTATTGTAGTTCATTTAGCACTAAGAAACACAAGAAGTATTCATAGATAATTATCAGGAACTCACAAATATTCTCGAGAGATCAAATAATCATAAACAAATTTATTATTTCTAAAAAGCCACTTTATATTTATAATATTATTGAATCTCCTATCAATTTTAATTGTGTTTCTATTATTCCTTCTCAACATGCTTTTACTATTTATTCTCAACATGCTTGTGGTGCTAGAATTCCTTATTTTTATCAACAATAGCTTGCTTACAAAAATCATCTAAATTCTCCACATATTTTTATCAACAAGTGTTAAAGGGAAGATGATTTTTGTATTACAATACTTTTATACTCTTTAACACATAAAAGGTTGTTATCCCTTTTCATTACAAAATGATAACACCCTTTGAAAGGAAATAAAACTAAAGGGCATGCATCCTTGTATAATTGATGTGCACCCTTTATAAATAGCATGCACCTTTTTATAAAGGGCATGTAGGATTTGAAAGCTATATTTATTTTTAAAAAAGGGCATATTACCTTATAATAGGTGTGCACCCTTTATAGGGTATATGTCATTTGAGTGCCTAGAAATTTTAAATTCATGAGTTCCCTGCCATAATTACCTTGGTTTAAGGCTCGAAGGATATAAACCTAGTCCAAAATCTTGTCATAGATCAACAAACATGACTATTGTTAAATTTATATATTTTTTCATCTTTGTAGACATATTTCAACATGTATATTTATTTATTTTTTAAAATTATATAATTTTTTAGGTGTGAGAATTTAGTTTCTAAATATATAAATTTTTTCTAATGTTAAATCATTATCTTTAATTATTTTTAATTTCTACTTAATTTACCTTATTATGATTCATGAATATATTGTTACAAATAATTTAATAAAATTTTGACCATTTTTAAAAAAACATATATCTCAAAAATCTACACATTGTTGTCTATGCTTTAAAAAAAAATGAGGTTGAGATCAAAAAATTGTGTTCATATACTTACGGTTTTAATTTTCTAGATTTCTTGAATTGTAAAATTAGTTCATGTGGACGTGTGTCCACACACACACACATAAAAAATTAATTAAAATTAATCTTATCAATCTTTATCATTTTCTTTATCCATATATATGATTTTATACAAAAATTAATTCATTTAATCCAAAATAGTGTGTCTGTACACATGCAGTATAGATATTTTTCCACAAATAATTACTATGTCATTGTCAAAAATGCATAAAAATTTCATGATTTTCTCATTTAAGTATTTTTAAAAATTATATATTTAAAAATTACATTAAAAAATCCATAATTCATCTTCTTAAAATTATCACAAAATTATTTGTTCAAGCATCTCTAAACTCTCTCCAAGTTCAAGTATTGTTATTTTTAGAAGAAGAAGAAGAATAAAAAGTGGCACTTTAAGCCTCTGCTTTTGTCCCTCATTAATCTATACCCACCCATACACCCTTGATGATATAAAAAATAAAATTGAATTCCTTAGTTAATGGTCTCAAAATAAAAATAATATTTTTACATCTAATGATATTAGTTTAAACCCCTTAGCATATGAAGTGATTATATATTATTTTCCAATATTAATTTTAATTATAAAATTTAAAATGTTTAATGTAAAAATAAATATTTCATACATAACTAAAATTGGTTGTGTTTCTTTCATCAATTTTAATAATAGTTACAAATTATTGACTAGGGCATTTCGAAGGATTTTAAGGATTTTGCAATTGGTTAGTGCCATGCATTACCAAGTGAACATATGCATACCCACCAAGTTAGTTGACCACTTATTAATTAAATTTAAAATTAGCATTTATATGAAATAAAAATTTACTAAATTGGCTAAAATCAAGGAAGGATAAAGTGAATCCATTAGTGAAGATGTGCTTAGATTTTAGATTATGGTTGCCAAGATGACTTACAAACCTCTATATAATGAACTCCAAACAATACTTCAAAATAATTCTATTCCAATCATTAACAAAAAAAAGTTTTAAACACATCATTATTTTTTTGAGCTTTATAATTCTATAATAAAATTAGAGACCAAAATTTTAGATACAAACATGCTCAATTATGGGTTGAATGCTTAGGTTTAAGGCTAGTTCAGGAAGATGGTGTGGTTTGGGTTGTGAGAGAGGGGGTGTTACATTTATAAAGCATGAACTTGTATGTTAAAAATATAAATATCCTTTTTAAAAAGGGTGCTCATATTTTGAATTATGAACATCAAACCTAATTTAAAATAAGTGATATAAATTAGTTCTAAAGGTTGTGCATAGGCTATTTAATGAAAAGGGTGTACACCATTTTTATTTCTTAGGGTGAAAAACATAAGGAAATCATAGACTTTCAGTGTAGTGTAAGGGACTAGTAATGTCCCTCTATGACCAATATTGTCAAGAGGGTAATAAAATAGGTACAACTATGAAATAGACGTTGAATGACATTTATCAAGTATTAATATTTTTATGAAGTACATGGGACCATGGAAATCATAATATATGCATGAGACTAAGAGATAAGCATGTAGGCATAGTGAGATGGAAAATGTGATACTTTTGACAATAGGGAGGTGTAGAACAAAATGGTAGAACCCTGATTGATATTTTTTATATGTTTAAAAGTGAAATGCTATAAATATTTATTTTTAGTTTCTATAGGAGTAAGATTCCATTAAACTTCAGAAAGATATAGCTTCTCTTATTCTAGCTACCCCAAATCAAAAAGTATCATTAGTGAATTTTTATTGACTAAAAGGTTCCAAGTTTTATATTGGCTTGATCACTTGAATCCCAAATGACCACAAATTTTTGGATGTTCACCTCCATAAATATTCAACCATTACTATGAAAAGATGGGGAGAGATGAGGTCCCTTTGCTTTAATCCTATTGAATCCATAAAACCCCACATGGATCCAATTTACCAAAATAAAAAATATTACACCTGTGATGTAGCTAGAAATCTATTTACAACATTCCTAATAAAAACCAACATATTCCAAAACATTTAAAAGATAGCACCAATTGGCTCTATCATAATATTTACTTATATCTAATTTGATTATCATTCCTTTCTTCCTTGAAATATTTAAAGACTGGATAATTTCATGGGTGATTAAAATCCCCTCTCAAATTATCCTATGTGGCATAAATCCCCCTTGTTCTAGTGAAATCAGGCCGTGACTAATTTTTTTGAGTCTCAAGGCAATGGCTTTAGAGATGATTTTATAAATTATATTGTAAAGAGAAATCAAGCTAAAGTCCCTAAAGAAAGAAGGCTAATTTAATTTTGTGATTAGGGATATAATAGTGAAATTGAAATTTTGGAAAACCTTTTTTCCTATTTGGACCCTTCAAGTGCCAAAAATATGTCTTTACCCAACATGTCCTAGTACTATTGAAAGAAGGCTGCCAAAAAACCATCTAGGACATGCACCTTTTCCCAAACGATTAAGAATAAAATAACTCAATTTTATTCCTTAGAAAATGGGACCATCAACTCTACATTTTGATGCTATGAGATTAACCTTGGGATGATCTCTAGAAGCAAGACTCAAGCACCCAAAATTTAAAGAGCACTACCTGTAAGTATATCCTCAAAAAAGTACATTGTCTCAAGCCTAATGTTTGAAACATTATCTAAAATTTATCCATACCTATATTTCATAAAGGACATTCTATTTGCACTTATATGCATCTAAATTTGCTTTCTCAATTTAATGTCACTAATACTCTTATTAGTCGACACTAATTCTGATCATCCTATTTTATTATAATTTATCCTACTAATTTATACCCCTTTTTTAAATAATTAATCTAATGTCCCCCCTTAATATTTATTCATCTACTAACCTTATTTTATCCCACTTCACCATTAATTCACCTAATCATTTATTTATCTTAATCTAACCCCACTTACATATTATTTTGGAATTTTGAATTCCCATGACCACCTAATAGCCTATTTCTAGGCTCTCCTATACCCCTAGTTTCTAATCCCTACCTAATACTTATCTAAACTCATTTTAATCACCATTAGTCCCTAAGAAGGATTATAAAACTCTCCAAATCTAGAACCTTCTCTATTCTCACCCTTCTCTCTAGAAGCCTCTAAATCTAGAGGCATCCAAAGAATTTTAAATTTTTTGGATAATCTACAACCCTTGATCTCCTCCAACCATGTTTAAACATTAAACATTGATTCATCCCTCCTTTATCTATTTAAACCACTCTTCTCCTCAATTGGAGCCATCTTGGAAACTTATAGAATCTTCATGTCAAACTAAATCCTTGAATTCAACATCGATTATCAGCAAGCATGCCTTCATAATAGCCAAAATATGAGTCTTAAAGTTATCCTTATCACAATATTTTTATTTTCATTCCATTTTATTTTGGTTTAAATAATTTATCTTTAGGATTTAAGTATATGATTTGATATCTTGTTAATCTAATTGCACTTAGTTCTAACAGCCTTGGATTTTACTTAGTAGTTTGAGATTTGAGTGGTTTAAATTAACTAGATTTAATCCATAGCGCTAAAATTTTAGGATACACTTTAGCGATCATGGTGGGATGCCTAATCCTTTAATTAAAAATATAGATTTTCTAGAATTGATTGCAGGACAAACTTGATGTAAATATAAGACATTTTTTTTTGACACATACAGGTGAATCACAACTTTGCACTAGTATCAATGATATTGTAGTTACAATTTTGTAGACACTAGTAATGATTTTGTCAATTAACTACTAATGGTAAGGGTTTTTGTATGGTTTTAGATTTTGACAAAACCACAACTTCAATAGTTGCAATTTTGTCCTAGTAGTTACAGTATTGTAAGTCATATTTATGATTTTATAAAGCCTAATAGTCAAGCTAATATTTATAGCATAGTTTTGCTAACCCTCTCCTAATATAGATAGTTTGTTTGTTTGTATTCTTCTATATGCAAGATAGGAAAGATATTTACCTCATATCTAACTATTGATACATCTACCACAAAACTATGACTCTGTGAATTATGACTTTGGAATGGTAATCATAGTATTATAGGTTACAATTGTAGTATTAATGAGCATAAGAGTTAGGGATAATTTTTTCATCTATTTCTTGATAACCCCCTCGTCTATAAATATCCTATTTTTTGTTTCATATTTATATGCATAAGATAAAGATGGGATTAACCTAACATCCATCTGGAGATACACCTTTTAAAAAATTGTGACTTTATCAATTGTAATTTTACACTGGTAACTACAGTTTTGTTAGGTAAAGTTGCAGTTTTGCAAGACTTAAATTTGTCATAAAACTCCTAGTATCACTTGACAATAGATTTCTTTTTATATTTATTTTTCTATTTTGGAAGGGTACTCTAGTTTATCGTTGTAGGAAATTAATCCAAAAACCTTAACCTTGTCATTATCCTTAACAAAATTGTGACTCCTTGAATAGTGATTTTAATCTAAAAACTATGGTATTATATTTGATAGTTGCAATTTTGTCTTTTTTCTTAAAACTAGTAAAACTCTAACCTCTTTTGTCTTCTATATCATCAGTAGAAGGGCTTAAAGTTATTTAAAAACTGTTATAAGGCTCTTTGATTAAAGTTAAAATTACATTTTGTCAAAAAAAAAAGTAACCATTTTTCAATCTAAGTATTTTGACCTAGATCCCTTTCACCTACAGAAAGGTTCTTATAGTGTGTTATTTCTATGGGCAGGATCTACAAGGGGTAGAGGAAGACTAGATAATCAAACATCATAGACTTCATCACCTTAACTATTTTAAGTCCTTCTATAATATCACAAGTTGTGAACCTATAGTTTTGTCTTGATAGTTATGACTTTGTCACTTGTAGTTACTATTTTTTTCAATATCATAGATTGTGTTATTTCGATATTTGTGATTCTTTTAGTACGAGTGGTGACTTTTCTTGGTAGTTGTAGTTTTGTCAGATAACCATAGTAGTTTACTAACCTTATATGAGATCATAACTTACGACTTGTGATTTTTTTTTCTATTTTTGGTTTTGTACATTTTGGTTACAGTTTTGCTTTGTGCATTTGTGGTTTTACAGTGACTTGTAGTTTAGTGAAAACTTAAATTACTAACCATTTTTGGTGTAGGATATTTCAAGATTTAGGCACCCCAATTGGATTTCTAACCTTTGTGCTTGCATGGAGGGGTGCCTTTAGTATATGATTTTAGTTTTCATTATGTTTTTATTATTATATCATCATAGTTTTTATTGTATAAATCATTCTTTGTATATACTTGATTGTCTATATGTTTGTTGACTAGTAAATAATCATTGTAAGTGTGTGAGTGTGTTGATATTGGCCTATGATCCTTGAAACTTACGTTAAAAGTTTCCATACTTTAAGATTAGAACTTTTTTTCTCTATTTGAATAGATATAAATGTTTCCAGTTTTACTAACTTTTATGTGGATTTTTCATTTTTTTGGCTTATAAAAAAATAATGCTTATATGAAATGTGTTTATGTAGATACAAGTGTAAGAAAAAAAGGTCTATTTATATTTCTCTCATTTTCAAACATTTTTAGAACATCGAGGCAATGCACTAGACTCATGTTATGCCCTTTTGAGGGACGCCACTCCTACTGGGGCACTACCACATCCATTCTCTTCATTGTTTACATAGTCATCTTGGGTGGTCTCCACCATGCCAATACTCACATTTACCTATTCAATTGGATGGTTGGGGATATCCTCCAACTCCTTCATCCTCTTATCATAGAGGTTGGATTTCACCACTACCAACACCCATGGTCGATAAGTTCCTTCACGTGGCATTCACCATTTAACCTACTTGCATAGAGGTGTACATTGTAGAAGAAGAAGTAGTAAAGATGAATAATGGCAATGATAATTGAAATCCCACTCCTATGAGAGAAGATCTCCCTAATTTTAGTTAGGGTAATCTTGATGATAAAAGTCCACCTTTTTGTGGTATTTTGTTATAGTTCTGATTGACATAAAACCCACCTTTAATGTTGATGTGGAATCCAACCCCAAACACAACAAGAAGTCTAAATTTTCAACATAAATCACATAAAAAACACATAAAACAAATACCCAAAAAAACCAATACCAAAATCCTACCTCGAGCACAACGGAGCCCGAATCCTCAAGAGGACCCCTAAAATAGACCAAAGGCAAGAACACCAAAGAGATAAAAGATGAACTAAAGGATAAAAATCAATGACAAAAATGTATGGAGTGAAACCAACCCAAAATCCAAATGTGCAGTGAAACCCAAAATTTGAAATTCAAAAGGGCAAGCTTGAAAATACAGCGCAACATTCCACTAACACCGATGAACCCCCAAATTGGATGACCTAATATCAAAACTCTATGACCATAAAAAATTGGAAAATAGATAGTTACAGCTAAAAACTGAAAACAAGTCCCCAAATAGGGGAAACCAAAGTCAAACACCACCTAGGGCACAATAAAAGATCAAGGATCAAAGTCCTTGCCCGTGAAAGTTTTTTTCATCTTTAATTTTCTATAGGGAGGTCTTCCCCTTTTACTATTTCTTCCTCCCAAAGCATCTTTATCCAAATCCAATTCTTCTTTTGATGTTGAATATTGTTATTCTTGACAGGAGTAGAATGTTCCATTTCTAATTCCCAAGGGGGGATAGGTTCATCTTGTGAGGACTTCTAGTCTATATGTTTTCTGGTATGCTAGCATGATATCCAATAGAGCTTTGAGCTCATCGAAATGATCAATTTATTCATAAGAGCACTGATAAGTATTAGCATTGTTGACCAAAAAATTTCCCAATTCAGCTTGAAGATAATGGGAGAACATGTCCTCTTGAATAAAGAATTTATCAGATAAAATTGTATCAGAGTAGATCAAGATAACGACTTTCAACGGCTCATCACCACCGGTCATTTTCCCATCTAAACCTTCAACATTATTGTCCTCATTCTTAAAATCCTTTTTAAGCCTAGAGTATTCTTTATTTAATGGCTCATCCTTTCACCTAACGTGTGCCACTCCTCCCTCTACACCCAAGGGGAATCAATCAGCTTAGGTTCCTCCTGACTCATAGGATAAGGCTCTGCCTCCTTACTAGTATCAACTATCTTATCACTGCTCTTGCATGAAATAATACCAACTTTCAGAGCATTTACTCTTTCCCCACCATCCTTCAAGGACTCAAAGTCATTACTAAACCTCTCACCTTTCTCTTAATTTTCACAATTCTGACCAAGAGTGACCAAGAGTTCTAAGAGTGTTGCAATTGAGACCAATTTCGTTGGCTCTCTCATTCATAATTGGTCACTCTTGGTCGCCAATTGAATAGGCTACCTTTTAAGTGAAGTCCTATTCAATGCTCCCTTGCTTCCATCCTCTTCGTCACCATTTCCTTCCGCAATTGCACCTAGACCCGCCCCATCATCTTCGATCATTTTTGTTTCTTACAAATAATTTCTACTACATTTTTTTATGATTTTTTTCTAAGCTAGGTCATTTTTGATGTAATCTTTTTTGTTTTACATTTTTTTTTTGTTTTATTTCCCAACATCTTTGATGCCTAATATGGTTGTGACATGGCATGCACTCATACTTTATTTTATATTATTTAATGAATACTGAATCAATTTTTCCTTCCAAACACCCAATGTGTTGAAGTAATGCATTAAGCAGCTTCAAGAAATAGGTAATATACCCTTTTGAAGAAGGGCGTTGATAAAATCATGTTGATTTTTCCCTTACCAAATATATAAACATAACAAGCCAAGTTAGAAAATCTATTTTCAATTCTCTAATTTTATGACTCTAAAGTGGAAGTAACTTTTAAATCGAAATACTAAGAGCAATGTACCCAATAGGATTCAAGATTAGGATGGAGAATCTATACATGTCCAACTCAAGCCAATGGGCAAAGAAGCCAATGTACTACTATTTTTTTTTTAATTATTATTTCTCTTTTCTTCTTAGTGGGCTTGCAATGGATTTGATCTTATAGCTATCATGTCTACCTGTTACGAGTTGAAAAAATGTGTGCATGTTAGTGATATGCAAATTCTCCTCCCTCGTTAATATTCTCTCAAAATTTATTGGGACAAAATATGTAAGAATATACAATTCGTCATCATACTTCGTATATTATATTATTTTCATATTCGTTGATACATTACCTAATTCATCATCAAAAAATAAAATAAATTATTTAATTTTTTTTATATTATTTAAGATATCATTATCAAATAATTAAAATTAAGATTAACACTAATTACAAATCATTAATATCAAAAAAATAAATTAAATACAAATTTAATAATAAATTAAACTAATTTCATCGTTAAAATTTGAATATTTCAATAAACTTTATTAGACGATTAAAATAAAACATATAAAACTATAATTCTTAATAAATATAAACTTTAATAAATTTGAAAATCAAATAGCATATTTTTTTTTGACGGTATAAAATTTAACATAAATAAGTATCAAAAATATTAAATATAAATAACGAACTCTTAACCAAAAAAAGTGTGCGCCTCTTTCTGTTCAACTCAATAGACTGTCGCCATCGCGTCAAGTGACGGGAATCTCTCTAAATATAGCCATTTATCCAGTCTAAATCCCCAAACATTAACGACTCCCAAGACAGTGTTGTAGAAGCCATGAGTTTCTCCAAATTCAACCATTCATTGCCGTCTGAATCCCCAAACGTTAACGCTGGCTGCGGCTGCTGCTGCTCCTCACTTGGCGCCGCCGTTTCTGAAACCCCATTGGCTTCACGTCCTCCTCCGTCAACAGTATTTGACCGAGTGCGTATTTGGCGGCGGCGTGCTGAATCTGCTGACGGGAAAGTGAAGATGCAGACGGAATTGCGGGTATGGAGTTCGGAAAATTAAATTTGGCTGTGTCTCCACGAAGACAATAAATTTCGGCGTCGTAAGCGCGGGCTGCCTGCTCTGCGGTGTCGTAAGAGCCCAACCAAATTCTTGTTCTGGCTTTGGGCATTCTCACCTCCGTTACCCATTTCCCCCACTTTCTCAGTCAGATTCCCTTAAATTGGCGAATATTTTTTCCGCTATTATCTGGCGAACCGTGGCGACTGTGTTGATTGGCTGATATTTCCATAATGCAACAGAGAGATAGAACTAGTGAGGAGTATATAATGCAGCAGAGAGATAGAAATAGTGAGGAGTATATAATGCAGCAGAGAGCTAGAACTAGTGAGGAGTATATAGCGTCGAAAGCGTGTACTGATAAAGAAATACGAAAGTGCGCAACGCCCACTTGACGTTAGGCCTGGCAGTGGCCGCCCGTTGCAACTTCCAGTCAACCATATGGTCCAATTTAATTCATTTTCTGCAAAAGTTTAAAATTAGGATCAAATAAAATAAAGTTTAAAAAATGTATTTTAATTATACTTTAGAAGTAATTATATATTTGTTTTCTCTCTCTTTTTAATTAAGATACATAAACATTCAACGTTTATCCAACATTTAGTTATATGTTCAATGAATTTTAACATTTAGTTATATGTTCAATGAATTTTAACAACTAAATGTTTAATGAATTTTATTAATGCGAATTTTTTAATTTTTATATTTTATTCTTTTAAAATGTTAGAATTTTAATTTTTATATAAATTAAGTGTACATAATATTTTTTTGATTTAATATTAAAAATTAAAAAGTATCTATTTTATTAAATTCATTTGAAACACATAATTCATATTTAAGTGGATAATTAGACAATACTTTTACATCATTGAAAACTACAACCCACTAATATTCTTCATATTTGAAATTACACATATTAATAAATAACTATCTTTTAAATACTTATCTTGATAATATATTTTATAAATATTAAATATTTTAATTAAGAAAGAAATGTTTTATATAAAAAACTATATAAAGATTCGTCTCACATCTATCTGAAAACATGAAGTTCTCGTCCCAATCATATCTCTACACGTGTCTGCAGGAGGTGTAATCTGGGCGCCGAGGATGACAATGACGTTTTGTTAAAAAAAATTGCGTTACCAGGTATTGACATGTGTTGACCCCACGTGTTTTGAGCTGAGACATCGAAAATGAAATAGCTGACGAGGAAGATGAAGACGAAGCCAAGGCTAGTGCAACGCAGGCAGCAATGGAAAACAACAGTAATTCTGAGTCGAAAAAACGAAAGTTCACCATTATTGCAATTCCAGAACCCCACCTGCGAATTATAGAATTGCATCTGTACGTTTGTCTGTCTCTCACCTGAGCAACTTCCAGGCCAGTAATATCTGTCTGGCTTCCATGGTACAAAAATTGCAAGCCATTAATAGTATGGATAACTGCTGCCCTTTTTTATTTTGATTGTGATGTTCTTCCCTTGATATTCGCAGGGAACACTGTTAAAAAGCCAACAATTCTTTTGTCAAACACTCACATTTCCTTAAAAATCATTAAACCCTCTTACCAATATTTCATGTACAGTTGGGTCGATCCGAAACAAGTTTCCACCAGCATTTCGAACAAAATTGCAGTAAAATGGAAACGTTGGGTAAACATTATTTTGCATTCTGTGGCCGGACGGCAAAGATGTTAGATTAATTAGTTTTTGCTTGAATGTATCCATGACAAATCCTCCCTATTTATCATAAAAATGTAAAATAAATGTTATGCAATTTTATTTTTGACTATTGCTCGCCGTTAGTATTCGACATCCGCAATGCCCATCTTCACAAGCTGGGCTGATTTTGTGCGTTGAGCCAAGCTCCAGAAGCTATCCTTTGGCATTGCATGGATTTTTTTCTGTCTCACAAAAAATCCCATGTAAATTGATGAAATGTGCCTTGCAACTCAATCAACTTTCGTGATGATGATGGACGCTGAGAAACTTTATTAGTGTTTGATGAAAACTTAGAAGTTCTATATGATGAAAAGAGGGTCCCCGTAGTCACTTGATGATGTGGGGTATGTTGGTAGCAATAACGTTGTCATAGTTATGCTCATTAATATAGAATATCATATTCAGCTGTAAAATTTACTACCAAATAAAACATTTCATTATATATAAAATGAGATCTTTGTATCAAACTTGACAATGGCCACACTCATAAAATAATCATGCTCGTGTAAAATGCCTTCAACAACTAGTCCCAACTCTTTCAACATTTATTACAATCCACCTTAACATAATTAATTTAAAAAACAACTCTTTTCTACCTACCTAATACATACATGTGTATGCAAGTCTTATCTAACTAGTCCTAAGAAGAGTTCTTCATAAAACTTATCAAGTTTATACTTTTATGTTATGTTTGAATCTCTTGTACCACTTGATGAGATTTTTTTATAGAATGGAAAAACTTGTTCTAAGGATAGATGTCGAGGTGTGTATTATTACATGTTGGGTATGAAATCGTGAAGTAAGCCTTCTTAATAAAAAGTTGATTTTTTTCTTTAAATTTTAATTTTCAAGTCATAATTTTTACATCTTTAAATTTAGTATTAGAGATAAGTTATAACCATGGATAACTTTAAAAAGAGTTTTTGAATTTCACACATAACTAAATATTATTTAGATATGCATAATATTAACTTTAAATTATAGTTTGTTTTCTTAGTTACTTGAACCCTATGAATTGCATGCAAATTTTCATAGAGGGAACAATGTAACAGTTGGTTACTAGATATTGTCTTCTCATAGTTAAATAGAAGGGGAGCTTGGTATCCATGTGGAATAAGCCCATGGTTTTCATAAATGGATATGATACTTAATAAAAATAATAATTCATCTTATAAAATAAGAATACGATACTTATTTGCTTGTTTGATCTAAGGGTATGATATTTTGAAAGGTTCTCCATGACCACTATTGATGTTACATGTCTAAGGCATGAACATCTCAACCAATTTTTAATCTATCTTTTTATAATGGTGTGAATATCTAGATAAAG
The DNA here is from genome assembly GCA_037957365.1 of Torreya grandis. Taxonomy (NCBI): domain Eukaryota; kingdom Viridiplantae; phylum Streptophyta; class Pinopsida; order Cupressales; family Taxaceae; genus Torreya; species Torreya grandis. Next base: position 3,186,954 of record JARHVA010001546.1, on the reverse strand, counting down.
GTTGTGTGACTTATGATATGTATATCTTATCTAAGTTATTTTATAATGGTTATTTAATTTGTTGATGTCCTTTTTTTATTAGAATATTTTCATGTTTTAGAAGACTTGGGCCACTTATATGTATTTGGTTATTTATGGATTTATTTCCATCCACATTAAAGTATATTTGAAGGATAATAATATATCTAGCTTCTTTCATTTATATATCTTTAAATTCATTTGTTATCAACTTCCACATTTTAGTCATCCAATTTCTAAATAGCTTCATCTCCATTTTGAGTATTTATTTTTTATGGTATAAAATCAATGACCTATCAATTATGTCTTGTATAGAATCAACATTTTACTAAATTTATCTCATATAAAATTAGTAACCCCTCAATTCCATCGCTTACCAATTTATAGGCTCTTGTATCTTTTCTTAATTTAAAAAAAAATTAATTTTTCAAAAAAAATTATTCCATAACCAAACTTCAAATTTATTATCCTATAAATCTTCATATATAAATAACTCCACAATAATTTACCAAAATATATTCAAGTATAAAAACTAACACAAATAACTATAAACTATAAAACTAAATTAAAAATAAAATAACATATTTTCATTAACGGTCTTTAAAAAATAAGATAAATAACTATTAAAAAAATCAGTCAAAAATTTGAGATCTAATATGGGCGATGGCTGTCCATTCCAACAACTAACCAACGATGCATACACTCCAATTCAATTCATTTTGTGCAAATGTAAAATGAGGATAAAATAAAACTAAATTTAAAAAAGAAAAAAGAAAAAGAGGAAAAAAGAATAGATAAAGATTTACAAATATCTAGCGATTCTCAACCGAGATGAGATGTATGAACTCTTACTTTTTGAGATTATGTACACCGAATGCATCCGTTAATTATATGTTCAATGAATCCAATTGATATGAGTTCTAGAATCTTCATGTTTTAAATTACGTGTGTTTGTAAGTGGGCACGTTTTTAGATATTTATGCTGCTAAGGTAATTTACAAAAGTAAAGTATTTTTAATTTATCTTCATAAAAGTAAGGTATTTTTAATTTATCTTATTTTAAGTTATAAGTGGACACTTTTTTTACCGAATTTAGTTTAAATTTTAATGAATATTTTATATATGAAATGTTGGTAATATAATGATTTTTAATATAAGATTTATAATTGATTTGTGCCAATTTTAAATAATGAAGAATGATCTTGATATATTTATTAGTCATTATATTATATAATTTAGTGTATTTATTTATCTATTCATAATTAGTTTAAATTAAATATTATTAATATATTTTTTAAATATCATTTTATCTTTCCTTTCTTCTCATTTTGTGGACTCTTTTTTCTCTTTTAAGCTATCTCAATTTCTATGTCTAAAATGTCTACAATACTCTTGGGTGTGTCCAAAATGTCCCTAAATTTTTAGGTTTCTTATTTTGGTCTTCACCAAATCAAGGTCCACCTATTTTCCTCTTCTATCTTTTTCATTTTTACTCATGTGATGTTGATTTTGGAACATATATATAGTCCTAATTTGAAATTAATTCTTTATAAACATACAAACATTATACTTCAATTAGTACAAAGAAACACTAAAAAACACATTGAACATTCATAGACAATTATTAAGTAGTCATAGAAATTATAGGAAGATCAAACAATCATTAGAGTAAAAATTTTTGTGGTGCATTTTTGACACGGATAGGTGCCTAATAATTAGACATCGTTGTATAGGCCTATTAACCCTAAACACATACCTATAAAGCTCACTTTATTTTCATTAAGATTTACATATCATAACCATTCTAATACAAAGAGAAGAATTAATGCTATGTTAAATACAAGCATTACAACACACAAATCATAACGATCAAAATCACACAAAAAAAATTATCAAATTATTTTAAAACATAATTGTCACATGTTTAAAGTACTGTACCTATTTGAAACATCCATGATATATTGTATAGTTATCTTTGACAATCAATTTCATATTTTTGGGTGAGGTATTTGTCAATGTTGAGCATACATTTCCACGTTTAGATTCAATTGAATATCATTGGATCTTGATTTAATCAATATAAGTACTAATACCTTATGTGAATTCCTTATAATTAAATTTGGTATAATTAATAAAGAATAATATTTTTTATTATACATTAATTTTAATTCTTATATAATATAATTGAGTTTGTTGTGTTGTATTTTATTATATTCAATTTATATTTATTACATTTTTGTAGCATTATTTTTTATGCTCTTTACATTCATAGGATTAGATCTTAACCATATTATGGTTAGATTTTAAATTTTAAAATTTTTCTATAGTAATTTTTAAATTTTATGTTCATAAATCTAAATTTATAACCTAATTTTCATTCGTTATCTTGATCATGAAACTTATGTTATTTTTTGTAAAATTATTCACACTTTACTATATTTATATGATGTGTTTTTTCATATTTAATTTTAATTTATGTTATATAAATTTATAATATATATGACTTTACATCAGAAAAATAAGAAAAATGATAAGCTTGATAAAACCAATAAATAAGGTTTAAATTAATTTGGATAATACTAAAATCAATTTTAAATTAAATTTTAAAATGTTAAAAAATATATAATAATGTTAAAAATGAAATTAATATTGTAGAAAAAGATATAAATAACACGCCTTTACAAAATTTCAATGTGTCTTCATTAAATGCCAATGATGATATTTTTATTAAAATGATAATGGATCTCAATACGCTCAAAATAAGGATAGGTCTTAACACATGGTCTGATTTTGAAAATATCACATAGAAAAACCTAATGAAATTTAAAGATTCATGATTGTTATTAAATATGTTGCCTATGAAACTATGCCATAAAATATAGTCATTTTGCAAGTTCATTTATAAATATTGCATTTTTGCATCATGGTCCCACATTGCCACACGCCCAATTAGTTTGGAATCTTGTATCTTAGCATGCAGGGAATTGTAGTTAGATTAAATGATGGTCAAATGTTCTCACATACACCGTTATATTTCTTCAAACTTGGGGATCTCATTTGGGTCACGTACAATGCCACCACCACCTCACATTTGAGTATATGTAGTAGCCAGTTTAAAGAATTATCCCTTCCATCTACCTTTTTAACTACAATTAGTAGTAATTCATCAACCTATTCAAATTTTAGACACGTACATTACATGAGGTTAGATAAAATCTAAGTTACATTACCTTAAATTAGATATGAAAGTTTTTAAATAGTTCTTTAAAATGATCACAAACATAGAGATCATCAAATTAAATTCATTAAAGAAATTAATTAAAGGATAATTGTGGAGCTTGACATGATTTAAGATTTTGTTCACCATTATCAAAAAGTGTTCAGAGTTTAAGAACTTCTCCATGATCTACAACAAGCACCTATGCAATGTTTTATAGTGGTTATTTATGTGATCACTCTATCTTATCATATAAATTATGATAGGCCTCTCTCCATTGACAATCAATATGAATATGTTATTCAATTAAAAAATGTTAAAGATCTAAATTGTGATTACTTCCCTTATGAATTCTACAAATTTTTGTGGTATATTTTTGGAAAAAACACATTCAAGTTAGCAACCTTAGGATTTGGTCCTAATTTTATTTAGTTAGTTCATTTGTCATTTTGAAATACCTTAGATTTTCTTTCAGTCAATTGCAAGAGTACAAATTATTTTGGGTTGTTCCACTCCATTAGCTCCATCATTATATGTGTTCCTTGTGTAGTGTTTTGGATATATTTTGTTAATTTATAAAATATAATTTATTGTTAAGTGTATTTATTTTCCATCAAATGAACCTGCTCAATTTTTAATCATCATTGTCCATTTCTCAATTATTCAAGGATGAGACTTATATCAAAATTCTATGCAGTGTCTTCATAATTTTTTCTTGGGTTCTAGCTCAAGTATTCAATGGAAAAAAAGACAATGTTTAAAATAGTATTTTGTACCTCCACCTCCTTTGTTAGACAAATACAATTATAAATGGATCCAATATGGTAAGGTGTTTCAACTTTTTAAGATCTTTTACATTATAAGCTAACCACTCATATTTGTGGCCGTATTTTACTGATTGAGTTGAGAAAATAATCTCTTACTATAATACTAAATTACTTTCTATAAATGGGAAGTTCAAAACTTGTTCTAAATTTATTATTTCCATTGAAGCATATTATTGTTCTTCTTGGGTCCATTCTAAAAATTCCTACCAAAAGTTAGAGAATCTCCTTGTATTTATTCTCTAGGATAGCTCCTCTCATGGGAGGAATTTGCATAAGGTATCTTGGGAATACTATAACCTCCCAAAAGAGGCTAGAAATTTGAGTATGTTAGACATTGGTCACTGAAGAATTTTTTTGTGCACGTAATGGATACGAAAGTCCATTGAAGAAAAGGAACCTTGAAAATTATTGCTTTGAAATCACATTTTTGAAGGATGTTCATATGGTCACTTCATCTAGAAATAATTGAGTTTTCAAAATAATCCACCTTTTATGCTCTTGTAAAAAAAAATGGCCATTTGGTGCTAAATATATATGAAAAGCATGGAATAAGATCAAATCATGGTGTATTTGGAATGGTAATGGTTTCATGGATGGTTTATAAATAACTAGAATTTTTTATGGTTGTCACCAATTATCAATTTTCATGAAGTCCCTTTATTCAAGTTCGATGGGTGCATGCCCTCAAATTCTTCATAAAAGGTATGCATTATATACAAGATATTCCCTGTAAACAAACATGATTTGGTTTTCCTAGTTGAGATTCAAGGGTTTTTTTTTTGTAATTAAATAACATTTATATGCAATCTGACAAATATGTTATTGATCTTATTCTTGCAAAGATTATGTATAATATTCTAGTCACTTTTGATCCTTATGGTATAAATATTAGAAATGGTATGTTAAGTATACTTTCTAAAAGTACACTCCAAACAAGGGATATGGATGGCCATCACCTCATATTCCTAAGGTTGATAAGCTCAATTTTTAGTGGGATATTCACTCTTTTATCACCACATGTAGCATATGATTTTAAAATGTTTAGAATGTTATTCTTGAATCTAATTTTTCACACTTTTCCATGTGCCTTCTTTATCAAGGGTATCCTTTTTGGTTGTTGCCTCATTTTATTAATAATTGCTCAACAAAAATGTTTTTTTTAGAAATTCAAAGACCCTAATGTATTTGCTTTGGTTTTGTGTGAAAGCACAAAATTCTTGATCTCTGATTAGTGATTTCATTAGACCCTTTATATTGGAGTTATTTATTTGGAGGAATATCATCTTTTGATATTAGCTCATGATCCTTGAAACTTATACTAAATTTTTCCATACTCTAAGACTGGAATTTCTTTTTCCTATTTGAAAATAAATAAATGTTACTACTTTTACTAATTTTTATGTGGATTTGAACCCGACGATGATAGCCTAATAGTGAGTGAGTTGAGTGTTAGAAGTGGGAGCTCTCTCGGTCCATTCCTTAGGATGACCACTCTCTACCGTCATTCCCACATTAAGCTATGATAGGTTATTCGTGAAAAGTATCCACAATATAATGGGCTATTGGTTTGGTGTTCAATGTGATGGGGGCTGGCATGTGGCTTGAAACCTATGTTCAATGCAATGAGGCAAGTCCATAATTCATGTCTAAGGATAATATTTACTATTGCTTTGGGCATTCCAATTACAAAAATGTTAGCACCCAAAATTTTAGCCAATTAGATGTAGAAGGATTGGTGAAGTGGTTTGGTTGTGCCCAGTCCCATCCAAGTTTAAATCTCAGAGAGCGTTTATAGGTCAGATATGGCCGTTTACTTGATGGGTTCAATGTGATCAAAGTGCTAGCTATTTATGATGATTCTATAGTTCTCTCAGGGATTAGGCCCCTGATTTGTGCCCTAGAATTGATTGTAGCTCTAATCAAAAGCTAGCACCAAGAAAAAAAAACATCTTATGTAGATTTTTCATTTTTCTACTTATAACAAAACAATAATTATATGAAATGTGTTTATGCAAATACAAATATAAGAAAAAAAATGTTGGTCTCGATGTCTCCCATTTTTAAACACTTTTGAAACATTGAAGCAATGCACCATTTACTATCGCTCATGTTATGCTCTTTTGAGGGAGGCCACTCCAAGTGGGGCACTAACACATCCATTATTTTCATTGTTCACACAACTGTCCGATGTGATCTCCAATATGCCACCACTATTGCACTAACACATAAATAATTATTTTTAAATAGATATAAGGTATGACGGTTCATACGTAAGTCTAAAATAAGAGCTTTGAAAACATTAGTGGACATCCCTCATTTCTTGATGGAAAGATGATTTTATCAAATGTTGTGTGGAGGGGCCACTCTAGACTCTACTTGTTATGGGAGGAGACGTGTGACATTATACATATCTTCAATAGATGCAGACCTGCATACTCATGAAATTACTTTCAGTGAGCAAGCAAATCATTAATAAAATTAATGAAGAAGGCATGGACATCCATCTCTACCGTAGGAATCCTGAAGTGATTTTGATGGTTGAGCTGAAATAATGATTCAATTTTTCCTCCCAAACACCCAACGTGTTGAAGTAATGCGTTAAACAGCTTCAACAAACAGGCGATATACCATTTTGAAGAAGGGCGTTGATAAAATCATGTTGATTTTTCCCTTACCAAAATTATAAACATAGCAAGCCAAGTTAGAATATTCTATTTTGAATTCTCTAATTTTATGACTCTAAAGTGGAAATACCAAGAGCAACGTACCCAACAGGATTCAAGATTAGGACGGAGAATCTATACATGTCCAACTCAAGCCAAGAGGCAAAGAAGCCAACGTCGTATTATTATTATTATTATTATTATTATTATTATTATTATTATTATTATTATTATTATTATTATTATAATAGTTTGCAATGGATTTGACTTTAGAGTTATCATGTCCACCTGTTAGGAGTTGAAAAAATCTGTGCATGTCACTGATATGCAAATTCTCCACCATTGTAAATATTCTTTCATAATTCATTGGGATAAAATATGTAAGAACATTTAATTCATTATCGTATTTTACATATTATATTATTTTCATATTTATTAATATATTTTCTGATTTATCAGGAAAAATAAAATAAATTATTTAATATTTTTATATTCTTTAAAAAATCATTATCAAATAATTATAACTAAAATTAACATTAATCATAAATAATGAATATAAAAAATTATAATTAAATAATAAATTAACTTAATTTCATTGTTAAAATTTGAATATTTCAATGAACATTATTAATTTTATAAATTAATTGTAGTACTGGTTTTAAGATTTATTCTCAATATAAATCTCAATTAAAAAAGAATATAATAATCCAATCAATAAATAAAAAATATATTTTTATTTTTTAAAGGGAAAGAAAACGTATATAAAAAAATCCAAATATTACCATTATAAGCTTTTAGATGATTATTGATTTTTTAAAAGTTCTATTTATTGAATTAATTTAATGTATTTTCTTTTTTAATTAAAATATTAAACCTTAAAACAAAATATAATGAAATATTAAAAAAAGTAAATTAATAATAATGGAGTGTTGTAGCAAAACAAAACATATAATATTATAATTTTTAATACATAGAGATAAAATATAAAATTAGACGATATGATAAATAAAACAACACATAAAGAGCATGTAATAAAGTTAGCTCTCTACAAAAATTGAAAGTTTGGAATAATATGAGATAAGATTTAAAATTAAAGGGAGTGTATGTTTGTGAGTTTAATTTTGTGTGTGTGTGTTTCTACATACATACATATATATACATACATACATACATACATACATATACATACATACATACATACATACATATATATATATATATATATATATATATATATATATATATATATATATATATATATATATATACACACATATATACATACATATATATACATATATTAGATTAATTATTATGTTTTGATTATAAAAAATAGATTGAAATGAAATATTTTTTATTAATCTTTTGTTATCTTAAATTTGATTTGATTTGATGTCCTTATTTAAAGTTTATAATACATCAACACATGTAAAATTTAAAACATGTTTTCTTTCCTATCTTAAAATAGTTATATTCGAAGAATTTAAAGAAAACATGAAATTAAAATTACTAATATACATTAAAAAAATATATATTAAAAATATAAATTATACAAAATAAATAAAATACTAATTTACAAAGTAAATCACTCAATAAAAAAATGTTAATTTTAAATAATATATATTTAATAATAATTGTGTGATTTCTTATATATTTATAATTATTCAATAAAAAATTATATATGAATATAATTTTTTAAATTAAATATACAACACTAATTTAATTATAAATAATATTTAAATTCAAATTAAATGATATTAATAATATTAAGCACTCACTTCATGATTTTTTAATACTAATTGATTGTCTCTCCCTCAAGTATTCATATTTAATATATATTAAATTATAATAAATTAGAAAATCAAATAGCATATTTTTATTGACAGTATAAAATTCAAGGAACTCTTAACTAAAAGAAGTGTCCTCCTCTTTCTATTCCACTTAATAGTCTCTCGCAATCACATCAAGTGATGGGAAACTCCTTAAATACAGCCATTTAACACGTTTAAATCCCCAAACATATGGTCCAATTCAATTCATTTTGTGCAAACATAAAATGAGTATCAAATAAAACTAAATTTAAAAATTATTTTGGTTATACTTTACAAGTAATGATATATTGTATTCTCCCTCATGATTCAAAATGTACAAATATCCATTGTTTATCCAACCTCTAGTTATATGTTCAATGAATTTCGTTGTATTTTTTTTTACTAAATATTTATATTTGTTCTTTGTTATCTTATAAATCTTTTTGATTTTAAGTCGTGTAATTTAATTATTAATTTTTTTTTATTGTTTTTTTATAAAAATATTGTATAATATCTATTTTAATTGTAGTGTTTAACAATGATTATGTCATTCTTTGTGATTCTATTGCAATCATAATATGATTTTCCTTCATCCCACTACTCGATGTCTAGTAGATGATAGTGTAACGAAGTTATGATCAAGTAACATGTCTAATATTGTGATTTATCTATATTGAAGCTCTTTTGATCTTAATGGTGTTTGTGATTTATTATATAATAACTCCACATTATTCACTAAATGTTTCTTGCACCTTTGTGATACTGAATAATGTATAACTATCCATGTGCCCCATGCATGCTTGACTTTACAAAGAATTGTTTTAGTGTTGAGTTTTTCCCTATGATAATTTTAGTGTTATATGAGATTGTAACCATTTTATATATTTTGAATGTATTGATTATATGATATTGTTGCCTTTATGGATTATTCTTGGTCTCCATGTGCCCCATGCATGCTTCACTTTACAAAGGATTATTTTAGTGTTAAGTTTTGACTTATGATAATTTCAGTGTGATATGAGATTGCAACTATTTTATATATTTTGAATGTATTGATGATCTGACATTATTTCCTTTTATTTTCCCCCAAAATATTGTGCTGAGATAGGAGTTTCAGAGTTATTCTTTTTTTATTGTGTATGACTCATGCCAATCTGCTCGAGCTCCAAGAATTGTGAATAAAGTGTGAGATATTTATTCATCACAAGGACTAAATTTTAACCTATGTAAATGATCATCTATGTATGTTATCATTTCCATTGATAACGTAATAATTTGTGACTATACTATCTATCTATTTTGAATTCACCACTAAAGGAAGATTGAGACTATTTCTTCTTTTCTCTATATTATCTTTTGTTTTGTATTATAATTCTAATCATGTGTCATAATTGGTTTTATGTTATTGACCTTAACTGATACTCTCACCTCATATGTATGCATCTGATTGAATGGAATGGATTTTGATGGAACAATGATATAATAATTTTTCACATATGATTGTAACTAATTGTCATTTGGTAGATTATGTCATCTTACAATATTTGAAAGAATCCTTATCTATAAGAAGTGTTTTAATATCATAAAATGATGTGTTTTTATAATCCAAAATAATGAATAATTTTAGAGAATTGAGTTTTAAGATGTGCACCTTGGCAAGCAAGGTGGATGAGGTTAATTTCCATTAAGAGGTGCAATAAGAGGCGAGGGACACCAAAAAAATGGAGATTTGGTAGGGGATTTTTTCACCCTATGGCATGTTTTACCTCTACATTTATTTCGATTCCCATTATAAATTTATATGCTCAAATTGGGTATTATTAAGCAATTACAATAGTTAGTTTATGTGATCATTTCATTGAGAACATTAGACTCCTTAAGCATTGAACCCTGCAACATAGAAATTATAATTGGATTTGATAGATCAAGAAGGCTATATATTATCTCTTGAGGATTTTGATTACTTTTCATTCCCCTGTGCAATCAGTAATGATGTTTTGGTTATTGTTTCTTAAGTCACATACTAGATTTTTTTGCTATCTTTTGATGGAATATTGAAATTATTTATTTTATTCTTTCTTAGCTATTATTTGACATTTAGATACTGATCGTGTAACTTCCTTGTCCCTCTGAACATGCCATGTAATTCAATTTGAAATGTGGACAAGGAATTTAATACATTTATTTTGAACTGTACAAATTTATTGTAGGATGGCCTCTGGTTGTATAAAAAAAAAATTGTTATGTTAGACAATATAAAAAGTTTGAAGGTTAAGAGGGGGACATACTCTTCTTATTTTTTATTTTATTTTTCTATGGCCCTTTCAATGCCAAGGAGGTGTAGGTTTCTCTATAGGTGAAAAGGAAATGCATTGGTCCAAAATCTGGCACCCTACCTAAAAGGGGGGTGAAAAGAAATATACATAATCATTTAACTAAGGATGAAAAAATATATATATCGGATAAAAACATACAGACTCATATTAATGTCTTATATGCCAAGAGAAACTTTTTTGACATATTGTTTTATACATTTGCTATGGTGCTAGAGGCCTATGGCCTGCACCTTAGTCTGTTATAGGTCATGGCCATAGGAATAGAAAATGATGACTACACCGCTCTCATTAAGGAGTCCTCTATAATGCTTTTCAATGTGTACATCCATCGGGGATTTTCCTACCTTACATCCACATTGAATACACTTCTCATTCAGTCCCTCATTTTTTAGGAGGCTACCTCTACCTGGGCAGCCCATTTTTACATCAGTAATCAAGTAGGTTCATCAATATTTAATGATAAATATCATCTATAAAATGATCTTAAATGTATACTTTTCTATTTTATCTCTTGTGAGATGATTCTATAGAGATTCCCCACCATATAGGCCTCTAGCTTAATTAATTAGGATCATTGCATTGTAATAAGTCATGCATATAGTTAGATATTATTTAGTTGAAAGCATATATATATATAGGTATTTTTTAAAAATAATCATTATTTTATTTTAATCTAAAAAGTTATATATTTTTCCCTATTGTTCAGCTCTCCCAAAGTAACGTGATGAAATGTGGAGTTATCACATAAACATAGGTGTAGGTCTATTTCCACTCTTTGATACTTCCAAATAATGAGCATGCAAACTAGGTGTCAAGGTAAAATAGGTGGGAAATGGATTACATCAACCGTGTATCAGGGAGGATGATTTGTTAATCATATTGGCCCCTAATTCTATTCATTTTTTATTGTCTTTCCTTCAAAATGTTTCTGTTTGCATAGTGGCAACCACCATGAATCATGGCAGATCATATGTTTATGATGCTTAAAATATTCCCAAGTATAGATAAAGTACAACAAATAATTATTTTGGGAGACTTTTGGATTCACCATCAATGAATTAGTCCCATAGGTCTTCTTTCTCCCCTGCATGTATCTATATTCTTCTAAATAGAGAGAATATATTAGTTTCATCCTTAATCAAGTGTCCTAACCCTATCTATTATTGTTACTTCTTATTGTCTTTATGTAAAATAAAAATGATAACAATACAAATAATCACATTCATTAATTCAAAGTTAAATTGAGATAATTGAAAGTTTTGTATGTAGCTTCAGGGCCTTTACAATGTATAAAAAATTAGTTCATATTTACTATTAGAATAAAGTCGTACATAACATAAATAATTTGAAAACTAAGGGATTTTGATTTCAATAATTTATCAATATCTCTCCTTATAGTATTTATTTTTTGTATTCTACAGGTGTATACTTTTCCTAAAATTTATTTATTGACCTCATTCATTATGGATATCTTAGGAAAGTTCAATGCATCAAGGGTTATCCTACTATGTGCTTTCAATAGAATTATTTGATGAATACAATAATGATCTTATATACCCATGAGAAATAAATTGCTTTCCAAGGTAATGGTTGTCTTTCCTAGTAGATGAAAGAGGAAGTCACTATAAATATAAATGGTAGGTCATGACTCACTATAAATGTTATATTTTATAGAAGATAAAATATTATCAATGATAATTTGACTTCCTTTGAAAAATTATTCAATACTCAAGTCATTATTAGCTCCTTTTTCAATTAATGACACTAAATATCACAAAGAAAGTGCCTCTGATTTTGCCCATAATTTATTTCAAGATGATTCAATTCATAGGTGACTATATAGATATTCTTTATGGTACTTTTACAATCACCAAATTTAAAATTTTTACTATTTTTCCCATATGAACAAAGAAAACTAGAATAAATAATTTGTTCTTCTAAATGTTTTTCTGTTTATTAATAGATTTTGGGAAAAAATGCTTCAAAAGCACCACTACCTCAATAGGGCATAGTGTTAGAAGTGGGAGGTCTCTAGGTCCATTCCTTACAAAGAACACTAATTATTTATTAATAAATAGAAAAGCATTAAATAGTTCATATCTACCTAAAATTGGTTGTGTTTCTTTCATTAATTTTAATCATAATTACAAATTATTGACTAGGGAATTTCTAAGGATTTTTAAGGATTATGCTTTTTATTAGTTCCATGCATTACCAAGTGAACATATGCATACCCACCAAGTTAGTTGACCACTTATTAATTCATTTTAAAATAATCATTTATATGAAATAAAAATTTACTAAATTGGCTCAAATCAAGGAAGGATAAAGTGAATCCATCAGTGAATATGTGTTTAGATTTAAGATTATGGTTAACAAGATGACTTATAAAACCTCTATATAATGATATCCAAACAATACTTCATAATAATTCTATTCCAAGCATTAACAAAACAAAAAAAATTCAACACCTTATTATTTTGTTAAGCTTTATCATTCTATAAGAAAATTAGAGATCAAAATTTTAAATACAAGCATGCTCAATTATGGGTCAAATGCTTAGGTTTAAGGATACTTTAGGAAGATGGTGGGTTTTGGGTTGTGAGGGAGGGTGTGTTCCATTTATAAAGCATGAACTTGTTTGTTAATATGGAAATATCCTTTTTAAAAAGGTTGCTAATCTTTTTAATGATGCACATCGAACCTAATTTAAAATAAGTTATATAAATCAGTTTTAAAGGGTGTGCATAGGCTATATAATGAAAAGGGTGTACACATTTTTTATTTCATAGGGTGCAAACCATAATGAAATCATAGGCTTTCAGTGTAGTATGAGGGACTAGTAGTGTCCCTCTATGGCTAATATTGTCAAGAGGGTTGTAAACTAGGTACAACTATGAAACATATAATGAGTGACTTTTGTTAGGTTTTAATATTTTTATGAAGTACATGGGAACTTGGAAATCATAATATATACATGAGACCAAGAGATAAGCATTTAGGCATATTGAGATAGAAAATGTGATCTTTTCAACATCAGGGAGGCGTAAAACAAAATGGTAAAAACTTGATTGGTATTTTTTATATGTTCAAAACCAAAATGCTATAAATATTTATTTTTAGCTTCTATAGGAGTAAGAATCCATTAAACTTCAGAAAGATATATCTTCTCTTATTATATCTATCCCAAATAAAAAAGTATTATTAGTAAATTTTTGTTGAGTAAGAGGTTCCAAGTTTTATATTGTCTTGATCACATGAATACCAAATAAACACAATTTTTTTAATTTTCACATCCCTAAATCCTCAAACATTAATATGAAAAGATGGGGAGAGATCAGGTCCCTTTGCCTTAATCCTCTTGAATTCAAATAAACCCACATGGATCCAATTTACCAAAATAGAGAATCTTACACCTGTGATGTAGCTAAAAATCTATTTACAACATTCTTAATAAAATCCAATCGATTTCAAAAAAAATTTAAAGATACCACAAATTGGCTCTATCATAAGATTTACTTGTATCTAATTTGATTATCCTTCCTTTCTTCCTTGAAATATTTAAAGACTGGATAATTTCAT
>JARHVA010001546.1:3157500-3167500 GCA_037957365.1 Torreya grandis | reverse complement strand
GTCCTAACCGTATCTATTCTTATGCCTTCTTATTGTCTTTATGTAAAATAAAAATGATAAAAACACAGATAATCACATTCATTAAATTAAAGTTAAATTGAGATAATTGAAAGTTTTGCATGTAGATTTAGGACCTTTACAATGTATAAAAAATTAGTTCATATATACTATTAGCATAAAGTGGTACATAACATAGATAATTTGAAAACTAAGGACTTTTGATTAATATAATTTATCAGTATCTCTGCTTATTGTATTTTCTTTTTTATTTCTACAGGTGTAGAATTTTTCTAAAATTTGTTTACTGACCTCATTCATTATGGATATCTTAGGAATGTTCAATGCATCAAGGATTGGCCTACGATGTGGTTTCAATACACTTATTTGATGAATACAACAAATATCCTCTATACCTACAAGAAATAAATTGATTTCCAAGGTAATGGTTGTGCTTCCTAGTGGATGAAAGAGGAAGTCACTATAAATATAAATGGCAGGTCACGACTCACTATAAATGTAATATTTTATAGAAGATAAAATATTATCAATGATAATTTGACATCCTCTAAAAAATTATGAAATACTCGTGTCATTATTGACTCCTTTTTCAATTAATGACACTAAATATTGTAAAGAAAGTGCCTCTGATGTTGTCCATATTTTCTTTCAAGATGATTCAATTCATAAGGTTTGGGTAAGTTTTCATTGGCTATGCATATTTTTTTATTGATTATATAGTTTGGTTATGCATAGCTTTAGTCTTAAGAAAGCCTAAAAATTTTATTTTCAAGAGTGAAACATTATATTTGAGGTCTACGTGGAGTTGGATAAATATCTTTATCAATCTAGTGTAATTATTAATAAGGATATGAAAGACTAGATGCACTCTGACAATAGAATACTCAACTTTCATCACAGGTGACTATATACATATTCTTTATGGTACTTTTGCAATCACCAAATTTTAAAATTTTACTTTTTCCCCATTTGAATAAAGAAAACCAAAATAAATAATTTGTTCTTCTAAATTTTTATCTATTTATTAATAGATTTTGAGAAAAAAAGCTTCGAAAGCACCACTACCTAAGTTTTTTCATAATCAATCACAATCTATGTCGTATGGATTCTGTTAGTCACACATATAGACAAATTTGAGTCTATTACAATGGTAAAGATGTTGAATTTTCAAGCAAATCACATGATAGGTTTAGGTCTATCCACATAAATGATGGAACAAAGGTCGTAAATAGTAGTTGGTTATCCCACCCTTCAACATTCGGGAACACATGTCAACATTTGAATTAGTCCAAACAACATCTTCCCATTTTATATCTTGTGATATGAATCTTGGGGCTTTGACCCTACATAATAAGCCTCCATCTTAAATATTAGCTATTTTTAATATTTCTTCTTCTAACATACAAGTGATCTCCATAACAATTTTAGTTTAAAATTTTAATTTATATCTTAAATATTGAGTGTTATAAATGTATTTAAATTTTAATATAAGGTTCTTGGTTTTAATTTTTTTTAAGTTGTTAAATTATATGATTCGGGTGTATACGTCTATTTGTTAATAATTTTAATAAATTAAATATTTTTTATGTGTTTATGTATTGTCATATTATTTCTCTCTTTTTTTATTTGTCGAATCTTTTTTTCTCAATCTCTATGTCTATATTGTCTACGATATTTTTGAGTGTATGTAAAGTGCCTCTGATATTTTATGACCTTTCTTTTAATTTTTTCCATGTCAGGATTCACCCATTCTCATGTTCTATTGTTTTTATTTTAATTCATTTGATGTTGATTTTGGCACAATAATATGGTCTTAAATTAAATTAATTAATTGTAAATATACAAGTATTTTAGTTCTTTTATCACTAAGAAACATACTGAGCATTCATAGATAACTATCAAGCACTCACAAACATTCTAAAGACATCAAATATTCATAAACAATTTTATTATTCCTAAAAATCCACTTTATATTTATAATATTATTTATACTTCTATCCATTTTCAATGTGTTTCTACTATTCCTTCTCAACATGCTTTTACTATTTATCCTCAACATTCTTGTGGTGCTATAATTCCTTATTTTTATCAACAATATCTTGCATAAAAAAATAATCTAAATTCTCCACATATTTATGATTTTATTAAATGTTTTGAAAAAATTATATTCCTTCTATGCCACCTATCAACCTACTAATTGTTATCCAATTCCTTAAATGAATACTTATAATACATAGGTGCATGCAAAAAACTAAGGGGAAAAAAAGGTCCATTTTCTAATAATGTTTTCATTTCTTACAAAATTGAACTGCCCTTTTAAGAATGGCACACACTATTTTTAAAACAAAAAATGAGACACTATTTAAATGGATCATTATATAATTTAAAAGGTGTACACCCTTTGTAATGCAAATGATGCATGCCCTTTGAGGTGTCAAAGGGTGGATACTTTTTGTATTATAATACTTTTATACTCTTTAACATAGAAAAGGGTGTTATCCATTTTTATTATAAAGGGATAACACCCTTTGAAAGGAAATAAAAATAAAGGGCATGCATCTTTGTATAATGGATGTGCACCCTTTATAAATAGCGTGCACCCTTTTATAAATGGCATATAGGTTTTGAAAGCCATATGTTTTTATAAAAAGGGTGTATTCCCTTATAATAGGTGTGTACCCTTTATAGAGTGTATGTCATTCGAATGCCTATAAATTTTAAATTCATGAGTTTCCCCCCATAATTCCCTTGGTTTAAGGATTGAAGGATATAAACCTAGTCCAAAATCTTGGCATAGATCAACTAACATGACTTTTCTTAAATTTATATATTTTTTCATCTTCGTAGACATTTTTCAATATGTATATTTATTTATTTTTTAAAATTATAGAATTTTTTAGGCATGAGAATTTAGTTTCTAAATATGTATGTTTTCTCTAATGTTAAATTATTATCTTTAATTTCTACTTAATGTACCTTATTATGATTTATGAATACATTGTTACAAATAATTTAATAACTTTTTGACCATTTTTTAAAAATCTTATATCTCAACAATCTACAAATTGCTTTCTATGCTTTGAAAAGAAAATGTGGTTCAGATCAAAAAAATTGTGCTCATACACTTATGATTTTAATTTTCTAGATTTCTTAAATTGTAAAATTATTTCACGTGCATGTGTGTCAAGACACACACACACTAAAAAATAAATAAAAATTAATATTATAAATATTCAACATTTTATTTATCAATATATGTGATTTTATACAAAAAATAATTCATTTAATCGAAAATAGTGTGTCCATATACATGCAATCTAGATATTTTTCAACAAATAATTACTATGTCATTGTCAGAAATACATTGAATTTTTATGATTTTATCATTTAGGTATTTTTAAAAATTATATATTTCAAAATTACATAAAAAATTCCACATTTAATCTTCTTAAACTATCATAACATTCTTTGGCCAAGCATCTCTAAGTCTCTCCAAGTTCAAGTATTGTTATTTTCAGAAGAAGAAGAAGAAGAAGAATAAGTGGAACATTAAGCCTCTAATTTTGTCCCTCATTAATCTATACCCACCCATACATCCTTGATTATATCAAAAATAAAATTTAAGTCCTCGATTAATGGTCTTAAAATAAAAGTAATTTTGTTACATCTAATTATATTATTTTAAATCCCTTGGCATATGAAGTGATTATATATTCTTTTCCAATATGAATTTTAATTATAAAATATAAAAAATTTAATGTAAAATTAAATATTTCGTACCTAAATAAAATTGGTTGTGTTTATTTCATCAATTTTAATCATAAATACAAATTATTTCCTAGGGCATTTCCAAAGATTTTTTAAGGATTCTACTCTTTATTAGTTCCATGCATTACCAAGTGAACATATGCATACCCACCAAGTTAGTTGACCAATTATTAATTCAATTTAAAATTAGCATTTATATGAAATAAAAATTTACTAAATTGGCTCAAATCAAGGAAGGATAAAGTGAATACATTAGTGAAGATGTGTTTAGATTTAAAATTATGGTTAACAAGATGACTTAGAAACCTCTATATAATGATCTCCAAATAATACTTCATAATAATTCTATTCCAATCATTAACAAAAAAACGTTTTCAACACATCATTATTTTATTGAGCTTTATCATTATATAATAAAATTAGAGATCAAAATTTTGAATACAAACATAAATAATTTTTTTGAGTCTCAAGGCAATGGCTTTGGAGATGATTTTATAAATTGTATTGTAAAGAGAAATCAACCGAAAGTCCCTAAAGGAAGTAGGATAATTTAATTTTGGGATCAAGGAAATAATAGTGAAACTGAAATTTTTGACAACCTTTTTTCCTATTTGGATTCTTCAAGTGCCAAAAATATGTCTTTACCCAACATGTCCCAGTAATATTTAAAGAAGGCTACCAAAAAACCATCTAGGACAAACACCTTTTCCCAAATGATTAAGAATAAAACACCTCAATTTTATTCTTTGGAGAAGGGGACCATAAACTCTAAATTTTGATGCTATGAGATTAACCTTGGGATGATCTCCAAAAATAAGGCTTAAGCACACAAAATTGAAAGAGCACTACCAGCAAGTATATCCTCAAAAAAGGACATTGTCTCAACCCTAATGTTTGAAACATTATCTAAAATTTATGCATCTCTAGATTTCATAAAGGACATTCTATTTGCACTTGTATGCATCTAAATTTTTCCACTCCATTTAATGTCACTAATACTCCTATTAGTCAACGCTAATTTTGATCATCCTAATTTATTAAAATTTCTCTGACTAATTTATCCCTCCTTTTTAATTATTAATCTAATGCCCCCCCACCTCAATATTTATTCATCTACTAACCTTATTATATACCACTTCATCATTAATTCACCTAATCATTTCTTTATCTTAATCTCACCCCACTTACCTATTATTTGGTCATTTTAAATTCCCATGACCCAACTACCCACCTACTAACCTATTCCTAGGCTCTCCTACACTCCTAGTCTCTAATCCCTACCTAATCCTTATCTAAACTCATTTTAATCACCATTTGTTTGTAAGAAGGATTATATAAGCCTCCAAATCTAGAAACTTCTTTATTGCCACCCTCCTCTCTAGATGTCTCCAAATCTAGAGGCATCCAAAGAATTTTAAATTCTTTGGCTAATCTACAACCTATGATCTCCTCCAACCAAGTTTAAACCTCAACCATTGATTCTTCCATCATTTATATATTTAAACCAATATTATCCTCTATTGGAGCCATATTGTAAACTTATATAATCTTCATGTCAAACTAAATCCTTGAGTTCAACATCTATTATCAACAAGCATGCCATCATAATGTCCAGTATTTGAGTTTTCAGGCAATCTTCATCACAAAGTTTTTATTTTCATTCAATTTTAGCTTGGTTTAAAGAATTTAAATTTAAGATTTAATATATTGTACATATAATTTCACTTAATTCTAATAGACATGGAGTTTACTTAGTAATTTTACATTTGAGTGGTTTAAATCAATTATATTTAATCCATAGATCTAAAATTTTAGGCTACATTTTGGTGATCACGGTGGGATGCCTACTCCTTTAATTAACATTATATATTTTCTAGAAGTGATTGTAGGATAAACTTGATGTAAATATAAGACAAAATTTTTAATTTTTAACACATATAGGTGAATCATGACTTTGCACTAGTATTAGTGATATTTTAGTTGCTATTTTGTAGACACTAGTAATGATTTTGTCAATTAACTACTAATGGTAAGGGTTTTTGTATGGTTTTATATTTTGCCAAAACCACAACTTCAATAGTTGCAATTTTTTCCTAGTAGTTATGGTATTGTAATTCATAGTTGTGATTTTATCAAGCCTAATAGTCAAGGTTAGATTTATGGTATATTTTTGATAGCCATCCCCTTCTATAGATAATTTGTTTGTTTGAATTCTTCTATATGCAGTATAGGAAAGAGATTCACCTCATATCTAACTATTGATACATCTTCAACAAAACTATCACTCTGTGAATTATGACTTTGGAATAGTAATCATAGTATTATAGGTTACAATTGTAATATTAATGAGTTTCATAGTTAGGGATAATTTTCTCGTCTATTTCTTGATAACCCCCTCCTCTATAAATATCTTATTTTTTTATTTCATATTTATATACATAGGATAAAGATGGGACTAACATAACATCCATCTATTGATACATCTTCTACAAAATTATGACTTTATTAGTTGTAATTTTACACTGGTAACTACAGTTTCATTAGGTAAAGTTGTAGTTTTGTAAGACTTAAATTTGTTATAAAACTCCTAGGATCACTTGACAATAGATATTTATGTATATTGATTTTTATATTTGGGAAGGTTATTATGGTTTATGATTGAAGGACATTAATCCAAAAACCTTGACCCTTTAATTATCCCTGATAAAATTGTGACTCCTTGAATAGCAATTTTACTCTAAAAACTATGGTATTGTCATTAATAGTTGCAATTTTGTCTTTTTTCTTAAAAATGGTAGAACTCTGACCTCTTTTGTTTTCTATACCATCTGTAAGAGGGCTTCAAGTTATATAAAAATTGTTATAAGGATCTTTGATTAAATTTGAAATTGCCTTTTATAAAAAAAAAAATTAACCATTCTTCAATATAAGTATTTTGACTTAGATCCCCTTTACCTATAGAATATTTCTTATAGTGTCTTGTTTCTAAGGGCAGGGTCTACAAGGGGTAGAGGAAGACTAGATAATCAAACATCACATACCCCATCACCTTAACTATTTTAAGTCTTTATATAATATTGTAAGTTGTGAACCTATAGTTTTATCTTTATAATAATGAATTTGTCACTTGTAGTTGTGACTTTGTAGATACCTAGTCAAAGAAGTAGCTAAGATATTTAGATTACATTATACATAAGCTGTAGTAGCTATATGATTTGTATACGATAGACATAAGTTGGTTTATTCTATTTAGCACGCATAAAACTACATTTATTAAAATTTGTCATAAAATTATATATATCTTTGTTGTGTATTTATTTTGATTATCTACCTTATAAATCAAATATGATAATAAAGATACCTTAGGTATAGCTTAGATATATTAATTTTTAATTTTTATATTTTTTTCAATATCACAGATTGTGTTATTTTGATAGTTATGATTTTTTTAGTACAAGTAGTGACTGTTTTTGAGATAACCGTAGTAGTTTACTAACCTTATATGAGATCATAACTTATGACTTGTTATTTTGTTTTCTATTGGTGGTTTTGTAATTTTTTTGGTTAAAATTTTGCTCTGTGCATTTGTGGGTTTTTATGTATTTATAGTTTTAAGAAAACATAAATTACTAACCCTTTTTGGTGTAGGATCTTTCAAGATTTAGAAACCCCAATTGGATTTATAACCTTTGTGCTTGAAGGGCGAGGTACCTTTAATATATTGGTCTAGTTTTCATTATATTTTTGTTATTATAAATCATATTTTTTTACTATATAAATCATTCTTTGTATATACTTGATTATGTGTAAGTTTGTTGACTTGGAAATAATCATTGTAAGAGTGTTGATATTAGGTTATGATCCTTGAAACTTATTTTTTTCTATTTGACTAGATATAAATGTTTCTATTTTTGCTAACTCTTATGTTGATTTTTCATTATTTTTGCTTATATGAAAATAAGGGCTATACGAAATGTGTCTATATAGATACAATTGTAAGAAAAAAAGTTTGGTTTGGATTTCTCCCATCTTCAAACATTTTTAGAACATTGAGGCCATGCACTATGTATTGTCACTCATTTTATACACTTTTGAGGGATGCCACTCATAATAGGGCACTACCACATCCATTCTCTTCATTATTCACAGTCATCTTGGGTGGTCTCCACCATGCCACTACTCACATGTACCTATTTAGTTGGATGGTTGGGGATATCCTCCACCTCATTCATCCTCTTAGCATGGAGGTTGGATTTGACCATTGCCAACACCCATCGTAGATAGTTTCCTTCACATTGCCTTCCCCATTTAGCCTACTTATGTAGAGGTGTTCATTGTAAAAGAAGAAGCAGAAAAGATGAACAATGCCAATGCTAATTGAAATCCCACTCCTATGGGAGAAGATCTCCCTAATGTTAGTTGGGGTAATCATGTTGATAAAAGTCCACCTTTCTGTGGTATTTTTTTTATAGTTCTGATTAAGATAAAACCCACCTTTAACATTAATGTGGAATTCAACCCCAAACACAATAAGAAATCTGGATCTTCAACATTATTCACATAAAAAACAAATTAAAAAATACCCAAAAAAAAATTGATAGCAAAATCCTACCTCAAGCATAAGGGATCCCAGATCCTCAAGAGCACCCCCCAAATAGACCAAAGGGAGGAACAATAAAGAGATAGAAGATAAAATAAAGTAAAAAAATCAATGATAAAAATGTATGGAGTGAAACTGAACCAAAATCCAAATATGTGGCCAAACCCATAATTTGAAATTCAAAAAGGCAACCTGGAGAATGCATCCCAACATTCCACTAACACTGATGAACCTCCAAAATGGATGAAATATATAAAAAATCCATGACTATCAAAAATTATAAAATTAATAGTTATAGCTGAAAACTAAAAACAAGTCCCCAAATAGGGGAAACTAAAGTCAAACACGACATAGGGCACAATACAAGATCAAGGATCGAAGTCCTTACCTGCAAAAGTTTTCATCATTTTTAATTTTATATAGGGAGGTCTTTCCCTTTTACCATTAATTCCTCTCAAAGAATCTTTATCCAAACCCAAATCTTCTTTCAATGTTTAATACTATTATTGTTGATAGGAGTGGAATGTTCCATTTTACATGCGCAATGGAGGATAGGTTCAGTTTGTGAGGACTTCTAGTCTAGATGTTTTTTGGTATGTTAGCATGATATCTAATATAGATTGGAGCTCATCAAAATGATCAAGTTATTCATAAAATTGCTGATAGTGATTAGTATTGTTGACCAAAAACTTTCCAATTTCAGCTTTAAGAGAATGAGAGACCAAGTCCTCTTGAGTTAAGACTTTATTAGATGAAATTGTATCAAAGTAAATCAAGATAATGACTTTCAACGGCTCATCACCGCTGATCATTTACCCATCTAAACCTTAAAATTTATTGTAATCAATCTTAAAATCATTTTTGATCCTAGAGTATTCTTTATTCAATAGCTCATCATTTTGTCAAACCTATGCCACTCCTCCCTTTGCACCCATGGGGAACCAATCAACTTAGGTTCCTCTTAACTCATAGTATAAGGCTTTGCCTCCTTACTGGTATCAACTATCTTATCACTACTCTTGGGTGAAATAATAATACCTTTCAATTCCTTTGCTCAATCCCCAACATCCTTCAAGGACATAGAGTCATTACTAAACCTTTCACTATTTTCTTTCTTTTCACACTTCTAACCAAGAGTGACCAAGAGTGCTAAGAGTGATACAACTGAGACAAATTTTGTTGGATCTCTCATTCACAATTGGTCAATCTTGGTCACCAAGTAAATAGGCTACCACTTAATTGAAGTCCTATTCAGCACTCCCTTGCTTCCATCCTCTTCGTCACCATTTCCTTCCACAATTACACACAGACTCGCTCCATCAGCTTCCATTATTTTTGTTTCTTAAAAATAATTGCTACTACATTTTTTATGATATTTTTTTAAGCTGAGTAATTTTTTATTTTTATTTTTGTTTTAAAGTTTCTTTTATTTCTAACCATCTTTTACGCATAATATGGTTGTAACATGGCATGCACTCATACTTTTTTTTTAATAATAAATGAATACTGAATCAATTTTCCCTTCTAAACACCTAACATGTTGAATTAATGCATTAAGTAGATTCAATAAATAGGCAATATACCATTTCGAACAAGGGCATTGATTAAATCATG
>JARHVA010001546.1:3140000-3152500 GCA_037957365.1 Torreya grandis | reverse complement strand
CTAAATTAAAAAAAAAATAAAGATAAAGATATGGGTATAATTGGACACCTCTTTTATCGATATTATTTTAAATTTTAATGGGTATTTTAGATATGAAATGTTGGTAATATAATGGTTTTTAATATAAGATTTATAGTTGATTTTTTACAACTTTAAATGATGACTAATTATCTTAATATATTTATTAGTCATTAAATTATATAATTTATTGAATTTATTTATCTGTTGATAATTGATGAAACTGACCTTACACTATTCTATAACCATCAAATTTTGAGCTTCCTTCTTATACAGGCCTATCTAGATCATTCATTCCTTGTAGCCTTGTTTTCCCTGTTTATTAGCCATAACCTTTTATAGGTTAACTCAAATCATAAAATTAAAACCATTTCTGGATACCCATTAATCCCTTCTATAACATACTCAAAAATAACCTGAGGTTACTTTGTACGGAATTATACTTTCTTCTTTACGGCCTGTTCTAATTAGCCCTCCTTGAATGCAAAACACCTTGTCTAGAGTAAAATATAGACTTTATAAGAAAACAAAGCATCATTATACATACCCATTATCTTATTTCAGGTTAATCAATCATTTTTTAGTGAACTTCTTTAGAGAAATTCACTTTTCCTATATTGGCCTATGCTCTTTCCTTCACATGCACCTAGGCTTCACTTGGTAATTCTCTTTTTTTTGTACTTATCCATATTATATCACCTTGAAACCACTTCCAAAAGTTTTAAAACATAATCAAGGGTAAAATTACAAATTTTCAAGAGTTTTCAAGCTTTAAAACTCATTTTGAGGGCTAGAAGCTAAATCGGGGTTTTCCCTTGGACAGTCACAGGCTGCAAACTAATTATTTTTGTTGGGGGTGTTTTAGACAGTTTAAAGGGCTCTAATCACTTTTATAAGGTCTGTTTTAACCCCATAAACCTTATACAATAATCATGTTGGTCATTTCAACCTTTTGTACCTTCTAATGCTCAACAATTCAGTTCTCTTGGACTGTATTTTTGTGACAGCCAATAGGGTTCATTATTGTCATCTCTTTTTGTGTGATAAATATACTTTCAAGAGGATAAAAAACCATTAAAATACCCTAATTACTTCCCCATTCATATTACCTATCAAAAATTACCTGATCAATCCACTTACAATGCAAAAACATACAAGTTTCTTAACTTTTTCTATACATTGTCACCTACAGGCCTGGATTTCAACTGTGGAGTTTTTGGACATCAAGAGGGTTTCTAGGGCCTGGTTTTCTTCACTATTAAGTTTATAATTTCCTTAGGGACCTATATATCTTATCTCCATGACATTTTAGACTTCATACAAACATTTTCATGTGGATTTGATTTAAGACAGTGGGTTGTAGTTTTACAGGCCTGAATACCCTGTTTAGGCTTGTTTAGGATTTTTACAACATTCCAAACTCCTTAAAACCTATTGATCACATCATACCACATTTATATTGTTCCAAAAATATAAAATAATGAGTCTTTCACAATGTTCTTTAGATAATCATCATACACACATCTTTCATACATACACACATTCACATATGCAGGGCTGTTACCAGAATTCATAAAGAGACCACAACATGAAACAAAACATTTATTACTTCATTGATCAATAGAATACTTACATTTCAATGCATAAATCCATGGATTTTAAAACCTTTCTTGCTCCTTCACACATTCTCTTGACTTCTCCTTCTCTTTCCTTTAACATTTCTTGAGTGAGGTCCTCCCTCACTAATTCTCCTCTCTCTTCTTCATTCCATTCTCTTTCTCTTGAATGAGAGGACTCTTCCTCTCTTCTCTTCTTCACTTCTACACCCCTCTCATCCTCCTTCTCTTCTCATCCTCTCTCCTTAATGAATTCTTCTTTGTTTTTATTTCTTTTCAAGAATCTCTCTTCCAACTTCTACACCCAAATTGGGCTTAAGGCAAACAAATGTTGTTTTTAAGTTTTAACAATATTCTAAGGTTGAAAATAGTTTCAACCATTTCCCCCTAATTTACTCAACAGCCTAACCATTACTCTTTATTTTTTTACTTTCACTTTTTGATAATTACATTTTACTTTCAAGGTGAAATTTTGAAATCTCACAATTTGGAGGGAAAACCAAAATTTGAATTTTTACACTAGAATTTGAAACTTTTGTAGATGCTCCTGCATCATACTCTCCCTATAGAAAAGATTTGAACCTTAGTTCAAATTTCATGCTTCCTCCTCACTTTAGTCTTCACTTGTATGCCTGGATCCAACAGTCTTGTTGTCAATGCCAATGCTTGTCTTTGATTGTCTTTGTCCTTCATCTTGTTGTTCTTCTTCTTCTGGTATGTTCTTCTCCTCATCTCCTTCTCAGCTGCCATCTACCACTTCCATTCTTCTTCATCTTCATACATATCTTCTAGATCTTCTTGTTGTTCTTCTTGTTCCATAAGCTTCTCCAATGACTCATGTATGTCATTCACCTTAACAATCTTCATACCTACATACAAAACATTCAAAGCCACCTTAGAATCAAAATATTTAGGCCATGAAGCCTCTTGGCTGCCTCCATGTTCTTCTTTCTTGATCAAAACTACCTTTGCCTCTTTTCTTTGCTCTTGTCTTGTTCCATTCTTCCTAATGGTGTCTTCACCATGGCTTGTACCTTCCTTTATCTCTCTTGAATCACCCAACAGCTGCTCCAACATCTTCAACTCTTCCTTTAGTGAGATCTCATCTATCTCACCATCTTCATCAAATTTGGGCTGATCACACACAAGGCTTACTTCCCCTTTACCTCTTATCTCATATTTTCTTAGCTTGTCTTCACAATAACCGACTTCTTCATCAACATCAATATACTTATCAAAAACAATTGAAGCACCCTTACCTTGTATCTCCTTACTCTTTTCAAACATGTGAACTGATTTCACATCTCCACTTTCATCATCCATCCTCTTGGAACTCTCTCCTTGCTGCACATTCACTTTCATAGACATTTTACATTCTTCATTTTCCATAAAAAGATCATTGAATGATACAAAAACATTATTATCCCATTCATTACAAGCAATTGACTTACCTTTCATCTTTGTATCTTTATGCTCTTCTTCATTATTCTTTGAGAAGTTTTCTTTCTCACCTTCATTCTCTTGGCTGCCGGAATCACCTTCAATCCTATCTTTTCTCTTTGCCTTCTTAGGCACCCACATCTGATTCTTCTTCTTATCATTTGACTTCACAAGCCATTTAGGCATCCTGCATCCATGCTTTTGTACCAGCACTTCCTTTCGCTTGGTAGTTTGCTTCTTCCACCATTTAGGCATCACATACCCATGCTTAAATTCTCCTTTTGAGGGCTCTATCATCTTCCTTAACTCTTGCACCTGTATATTAGCAGCTTCATGCTCATAACAACAATCAAAATCAGATCTTAACACTTCATTTACCTCTTGGATAGCTTGATCCATGGAGCAATCTTTCTTTTCCTTTGTGCTTGGCTGCTCTCTTTCCTCTTCTTATCTTTCAATGGCATCAAGGAATTCAGCTTCATCTTCCATCTCTTCTCTCACTTGTATGGGGTCTTCAATACCTCCCTCATGCATTAGCCAATGCATCTTTTCTTCTTTGTCAACAGCAGCAAACTTACTTCTCTTTCCTCTTACACATTCATTTATGCACTTGGTGTCTTCTCTTGCACCAATCTCTTCACTTTCCAAGGCTCTTCTCTTGACCTTCACAAGGCTGCTCATACCTGCACTTACCCATGCAAAAATAGCATTAGATATAAAAACAAGAGACCAAAAGGTCCCTATGAGTGCTCTCTTCATCCACACTCTCATCTTTTCAAGTGCTCTTCCTGGCACTTCATCTTTTCTTTCTTCTCTTCTCTTGTTCTCCTCAATGAGAACCTTCTTCTCAACTTCTTCCTCTTGCTGCTCACTTGGCAACCTTCTTATCCTCTTTAAGCCTCTATGGGCTTCTCTCTTCATGGAAATCTTCTTTTGCCTTCTTCTCCTTTTCACTAGGAGATCTATTGGCCCCTTTAACCTCCTCCTCATTGGCCATACCCATGCTTGATTATCCATCTGCATCCAAGACTCATATTCATCTTTAAACTTAAC
The DNA here is from genome assembly GCA_037957365.1 of Torreya grandis. NCBI lineage: Eukaryota > Viridiplantae > Streptophyta > Pinopsida > Cupressales > Taxaceae > Torreya > Torreya grandis. The sequence goes on along the minus strand of JARHVA010001546.1, from coordinate 3,148,373 downwards.
TAATTCTCTCTTCAAACTAGAAATTTCTTTATCAATTACAAAACTTTCCATACCTTTGATGCTTGCTTTCTTCTTGGTGCCCTCCTGTACCTTGCTGCTCTGCAGTGCCTTCAACAATACTGCCATCTCTGAGATCTTCACCCAAGTCTTTTCCACCTTGGTCTCTTGATCCCTTATCTCACCCAAGCCTTTCTCCTTGATTGGTCTTTTGACAATCTCCTTGATCTCACCTACGCCTTTTGCATCCTAGTCTTTTGATCCTTTTCTCAATCCTGCAGCAACTCTTATATAACACTTCATCAAATACAAATCACAAATTCAATCTTACCTTGATTTGGATCTTCCTCTTGAGAATTCACTATGTTCTTCTTCTAGAGCTTCTCCAAGCTTTAAACTCCATTTTTTACCTCACCTAAGTCTATTTCACCTTAGTCTTTTGGCAAATTATCCAAGCGTCTTCTTGGCTCTTCACTAAGCCTTCCTTGGCTTCTTCTCTTATTAAGCCTTAATGGCTTGAATGCCTTGAACCTGAAAATCCTTCACTTTATTTTTTCTTAACACAATAACTCAAATCAAATAGCACAATTATTCATACATTTTCTCCCCAGGGTCTCCTAATGCTTTGTCTTGCTGATCCTCTTGCCAAATCCTGTAACAACTCATTAGAAATCATAGCCAACAACAAGTTACCAATTCCCAAGAGATTCAAGATCTAATACCAAATGATGAAACTAAACTTACACTATTCTATAACCATCAAATTTTGAGCTTCCTTCTTATACATGCCTATCTAGATCATTCATTCCTTGTAGCCCTGTTTTCCCTATTTATTAGCCATAACTTTTCATAAGTTAACTCAATCATAAAAGTAAAACCATTTATAGATACCCATTAAGCCCTTATATAACATAATCAAAAATCACCTGAGGTTACTTTGTATGGAATTATACTTTCTTCTTTATGGCTTGTTCTAATTAGCCCTCCTTGAATGCAAAACACCTTGTCCAGAGTAAAATACAGACTTTCTAAGCAAAAAAAGATCATTATAGATACCCATTATCTTATTTCAGGTGAATCAATCATTTTTTAGTGCACTTCTTTGGAGAAATTCACTTTTCCTATATTGGCCTATGCTCTTTCCTTCACATGCACCTAGGCTTCACTTGGTAATTGTCTTTTTTTTGTACTTATCCATACTTTAGCACCTTGAAACCACTTTAAAAAGTTTTAATACATCATAAAGGGTCAAATTACTAAGTTTCAAGAGTTTTCAAGCTTTAAAACTCATTTTGAGGGCTAGAAGCTAAATCAGGATTTTCCCTTGGACAGTCACAGTCTGCGAGCTAATTATTTTTGCTGGGGGTGTTTTAGACAGTTTCAAGGGCTCTAATCACTTGTATAAGGTCTGTTTTAACCTCACACAACTTCTCCAATAATCAGGTTGGTCATGTCAACCTTCTGTACCTTCTACTGCTCAACAACTCAGTTCTCTTGGACTGTATTTTTGTGACAGCCAACAAGGTTCATTATTGTCATCTCTTTTTGTGTGATCAATAGACTTTAAAGAGGATAAACAACCATGAAAATATATTAATTACTTCCCCATTCATATTCTCTATCAAAAATGACCTGATCAATCCACTTACAATGCAAAAACATACAAGTTTCTTAACTTTTTCCATACACTGTCACCTACAGGCTTGGATTTCAACTGTGGAGTTTTTAGAAATCAAGAGGGTTTCTAGGGCCTGGTTTTCTTCAATACTAAGTTTATAATTGCCTTAGAGACCTATATATATTATCTCCATACCATTTTATATTTCATACAAACATTTTCATGTGGATTTGATTTAAGACAGTGGGCTGTAGTTTTACAGGCCTGAATACCCTGTTTAGGCCTGTTTAGGCTTTTTACAACATTCCAAACTCCTTAAAACCTCTTGATCTCATCATACCACCTTTATATTTTTACCAAAATATAAAATAATCAGTCTTTCACAATTTTCTTTAGAGAATCATCATACACATATCTTTCATACATACACACATTCACATATGCAGGCCTGTTACCAGAATTCATAAAGAGACCATAACATGAAACAAAACATTTATTCCTTCATTGATCAATAGAAGAATTAAATTTCAATGCCAAAATCCATGGCTTTTAAAACCTTGCTTGCTCCTTCACACATTCTCTTGACTTCTCCTTCTCTTTCCTTTAACATTTCTTGAGTGAGGTCCTCCCTCACTAATTCTCCTCTCTCTTCTTCATTCCATTCTCTTTCTCTTGAATGAGAGGACTCTTCCTCTCTGTTCTTATTCACTTATACACCCCTCTCATACTCCTTCTCTTCTCATGCTCTCTCCTTAATTAATTCTTCTTTGTTTTTCTTTCTTTTCAAGAATCTCTCTTCCAACTTCTACACCCAAATTGGGCTTAAGGCAAACAAATGTTATTTTTAAGTTTTAAAAATATTCTAAGGTTGAAAATAGTTTCAGCCATTTCCCCCTAATTTACTCAACAGCCTAAACATTACTTTTTACCTTTTTACTTTCACTTTTTGATAAATACATTTTACTTTCAAGGTGAAATTTTGAAATCTCACAATTTGGAGGGAAAACCAAAATTTGAATTTTTACACTAGAATTTGAAACTTTTGTAGATGCTCCTGCATCAATAATTAGTTCAAAATAGGTATTATAAATATATTTTTTAAATGTCATTTTGACTTTCCTTTCTTCTCATTTTGTGGAAACTTTTTTCTCTTTTAAGGTATCTCAATTTATATGTCTAGACTACCTACAATGCTCTTGGGTATGTCCAAAATGTCCCTAAATTTTTAGAGTTCTTATTTTGGTCTTCACAAAGTCAGGGTCAACCCATTTCCCTCTTCTATATTTTTCATTTTTACTCATGTGATGTTGATTTTGGAACATATATTTATAGTCCTAATTTGAAATTAATTATTTATAAATATGAAAGCATTGTACTTCAATTAGTATAAGGAAGCACTAAAAAACACATTGAACATTAATAGATAATTATTAATTATTCATAGAAATTCTAGGAAGATCAAACAATAATTAGAGAATTTATTTCCACTAAATTCTAGGAAGATCAAACTATACCACTAAATTACTTTCTATAACTGGGAAGTTTATAACTTGTTCTAAAGTTATTATTGCCACTGAAGCATATTGTTGTTCTTCTTGGGTCCCTTCTAAAAATTCCTACCAAAAGTTAGAGAATCTCCTTATATTTTTTCTCTAGGATAGCTCCTCTCATGGGAGGAATTTCCATAAGTTATCTTTGTACTATTACCTCCCAAAAGAGGCTATACATTTGGGTATGTTATACATTAGTCACCAAATAAATTTTTTGTGCACAAAATAGATAATCAAGTCCATTGAAGAAAAGGAACATTTAAAATTAATGCTTTGATATCACATTTTTGAAGGATGTGCATATGGTCACATAGTTTAGAAATAATTGAGTTTTCAACATAATCTCATCCTTTGTGCTCTTGTCAAAAAATGATGGCCATTTGGTGCTAAATGTACATGAAAAACATGGAACAAGATAAAATCATGTTGTATTTGGAATGGTAATGGTTTTATGGATGGTCTCTATATAACTATATTTTTTAATGGTTGTCACCAATTATCAATTTTCATGAAGTCCCTTTATTCAAGTTCAATGGGTGGATGCCCTAAAAATTTTCATAAGATTTATGCATTATATACAAGATATTCCCTATAAACAAACATAATTTGTTTTTCCTAGATGGGATTTAAGGTTTTAAAAAAAAAACAACAACATTGATATGCAATCTGACAAAGATGATATTGATCATATTCTTGTAAGGATTATGCATAATATTCGAGTCACTTTTGATCCTTGTGGTATAAATATTGAAAATGGTATGCTGAGTATCCTTTATAAAAGTAAACTCCAAACAAGGGATATAGATGGCCATCACCTCATATGCCTAAGGTGATAAGCTCAATTTTTAATGGGATTTTAATTCTCTTATCACCACATAGATCATATGATTTCAAAAAGTTTGGAATGTTATTCTTGAATCTAAGTTTTCACACTTTTGCATGTGCCTTCTCTATCAAGGGTATCCCTTTTTATTATTTCCTCATTTAATTAGTAATTTCTCAAAAAGAATGTTTGTTTTTTAGAAATTCAAAGACTCTAATGTATTTTCTTTGGTTTTGTGTGAAAGCACAAAATTCTTGATCTCCGATTAGTGATTTCGTTAGACCCTTTATACTGGATCTATTTATTTGGAATAATATCCTCTTTGGATATTTGCTCATGATCCTTGAAACTTATGCTAAAGTTGGCCATAATCTAAGACTAGAATTTATTTTTCCTATTTGAAAATAAATAAATTTTACTACTTTTACTATATCTTATGTGGATTTGTATCCGATGATAGCCTAGTAGTGAGTGAGCTGAGTGTTAGAAGTGGGAGGTCTCAAGGTCCATTCCCTAGGATGACCACTCTCTACTATTATTCCCAAATTAATCTATGAAAAGTTATTTGTGAAAAGTATCCACAATGCAAAAGGCTACCAATTTGGTGTTCAATGCAATGGGGGTTGGCATGTGGCTTGAAACCTATGTTCAATACAATGAGGCAAGTCCATAGTTCATGGCTAGGGTAACTCTTCACCATTGGTTTGGGCATTCCTATTACAAAAATGTTAGCACCCAAAATTTTATCCAATGAAATGTAGAAGGATTGGTGAAGTGGTTTGGTTGTGCCCAGCCCCACCCAAGTTCAAATCTCAAAGGGTGTTTATAGGTTAGATCTGGCTATTTACTTAATTGATTCAATGTGATAAAAGTGATAGCCATTTATAATGGTTCCATAGTTCTCTTAGGGATTAGGCCCCTGATTTGTGCCCCAGAACTAGTTATAGCTCTGATCAAAAGCTAGCACCAAGAAAAAAAATTATGTAGATTTTTTATTTTTCTACTTATAAAAAGGCAATGATTATATGAAATGTGTTTATGCAGATACAAGTGTAAGAAAAAAAAATTGGTTTCTATGTCTCCAATCTTCAAACACTTTTGAAACATTGGGACAATGCACGATTTACTATCGCTCATGTTATGCTCTTTAGAGGTAGGCCACTCCAAGTAGGGCACTAACACATCCATTATTTTAATTGTTAACACAATTATCCTATGTGATCTCTAATATGCCAACACTATAGCACTAACACATATATAATTATTTTTAAATAGATATGAGGTATGATGGTTCATATGTAAGTCCAAAAAATCACTAATAAAATTAATAAAGAGGGCATGGACATCCATCTCTATCGTAGGAATCTTGAAGTGAATTTGATGGATGAACTACAATAATGATTCAATTTTTCCTCCCAAACACCCAACGTGTTGAAGTAATGCACTAGACAGCTTCAACAAATAGGTGATATACCATTTTGAAGAAGTGCATTGATAAAATCATGTTAATTTTTCCTTACCAAAATTATAAACAATACAAGCCAAGTTATAAATTCCTTTTTTCAAGTTATAAATCAATGTACCCAATAGGATTCAAGACTAGGATGGAGAATCTATACACGTCCAACTCAAGCCAAGAGGCAAATAAGATAGCATACTACTATTTTATTTTTATTAATATTATTATTTCTCTTTTCTTCTTAATGGCTGCAATGGATTTGACCTTAGAGCTATCATGTCCTCCTTTTGTTAGGAGTTGAAAAAGTGTGTGCATGTCACTGATATGCAAATTATCCACCTTGTTAATATTCTTACACAATTCATTGGGATAAAATATGTAAGAACATTCAATCCATAATCGTATTTAACATATTATATTATTTTAAAATTTATTAATATATTATTTGAATTTATCATGAAAAAATAAAATAAATTATTTAAAATATCATTATCAAATAACTAAAATTAAAATTAACTCTAATCATAAATCATTAATATAAAAAATATATAATTAAATAATAAATTAACTTAATTTCATCATTAAAATTTGAATATTTCAATGAACATTATTAATTTTAAAATAAAATTAATTTCATAAATTAATTGTAGTCCTACTTTTAAGATTTATCCTAAATATAAACATTCTATTAATTCACACTCAATTAAAAAAGAATATAATAATCTAATCAATTTTAGAAAAGAATATAATAATCTAATCAATTTTTTAAAAATGTTATATTTTTATATTTTAAAGGAAAAGAAGACATATATCAAAACAAATCTTCAAATATTACCATGATAAGCTTTTAGATGATTATTGATTTTTAAAAAGTTCTATTTTTTGACCTAATTTAATGTATTTTATTTAAAATTAAAATATGAAACTTTAAAACAAAATATAAGGAAATATAAAAAAAAGGATATAAATAATAATGGAGTGTTGTAAGAAAAGAAAACATATAAAACTACAATTTTTAATACATAGAGATAAAATATAAAATTAGACAATATGAAAACTAAAAAAATAAATAAAGAGCATGTAATAAAGTTATCTCTCTACAAAAATTGAGAGTTGGCATAATACAAGATAATATTTAAAATGAAAGTGTGTGTGTGTGTGTGTGTGTGTGTAAGTTTATTTTAAATAATGTGTTTATAAATATATATAAATATGACATTAGTAATAATTCTTGATTAATTATTATGTTTTGATTATAGAAAATATAATGAAAGGAAATATTTTATCTTAATATTTTGTTATCTTAAATTTGATTTGACTTGATGTCCTTATTTAAAGTTTATAATACATTAACACATGTAAAATTTCAAATATATTTTTCTTTCCTATATTAAAATAGTTATATTTGAAGAATTTAAAGAAAATAAAATGACTTTACATATTTAATTATAACCATTTTATTATTTATCAAATTTTTAAAGATAAGACGTATGAAATTAAAATTACTAATATATTTTAAAAATATAAATTATACAAAATATGTAAAATACTAATTTATAAAGTAAAATAACTCAATTAAAAAATGTTAATTTTAAATAATATATATTTAATAATAATTGTGTGATTTCTTATATAATTATATTTTTTCAATAAAAAATTATATATGAATATAATTTTTTAAATTAAATATACAACACTAATTTAATTATAAATAAGATTTAATTTCAAACTAAATGATATTAATAAGATTAATCACTCTTTTATTTATTATTTAATACTGATTGATTGTCTCTCCTTGAAGTATTCCTATTTAATATATATTAAATTAATAGTAAATTAGAAAATCAAATAGCATATTTTTATTGATGGTATAAAATTAAACATAAATATATATCAAAAATATTAAATATAAATAAATAACTCTTAACCAAAATAAGTGTGATCCTCCTTCTATTCCACTCAATAGACTCTCGTCATCACATCAAGTGACGGGAATCACTCTAACTACAGACATTGAACCCATCTAAATCCCCAAACATATGTTAAAATTCAATTCATTTTGTGCAAACATAAAATGAGGATAAAATAAAACTAAATTTAAAAATGATTTTGGTTATACTTTACAAGTAATGATATTTTATATTCTCCCTCCTCAAAGTCAAAATGTACAAATATACATCGTTTATCCAACCTCTATTTATATGTTCACTGAATCCCATCAAATAACGTACTTTAAGTTGTATTCTTTTTACTAAATATTTATATTTGTTCTTTATTATCTTATAAATCTTTTTGGTTTTAATTCATGTAATTTAATTATTAATTCTTTTATTGTTTTTTTAAAATATTGTACAATATTTATTATAATTGTAGTTTTTAATAATGATTATGTCATGCCTTGTGATTTTATTATAATCAAAATATGATTTGCCTTCTATTCCACTGCTCGATGTCTAGTAGATGATAGTGTAACAAAGTTATGATAAATTAAGATGTATAATATTGTGTTTTATCTATATTGAATCTTTTTTGATCTTAATGGTGTTTGTTATTTATTATCTAACAACTCCACATTATTCACTAAATGTTTCTTACACCTTTGTGATAGTGCAAAATGTATAACTATCCATGTGCCCCATACATGCTTGACTTTACAAATATATTTTTAGTGTTGAGTTTTTCCCTATGATAATTTTAGTGTGATATTAGATTACAACCATTTTATATATTTTGAATTGATTGATGATTTGACATAGTTGCCTTTCTGAATTATTCTTGATCTCCATGTGCCCCATTCATGCTTGACTCTACAAAGGATTGTTTTAGTGTTAGGTTTTGACTTATGATAATTTTAGTGTGATATGAGATTGCAAATATTTTATATATTTTCATTGTATTGATGATTTGACATTGTTAACTTTACTTT
>JARHVA010001546.1:3092500-3135000 GCA_037957365.1 Torreya grandis | reverse complement strand
TGGATAAATATCTTTATCAATCTAGTGTAATTATTAATGAGGATGTGAAAGACTAGAGGCACTTCGACAATAGAATACTCAAATTTCATCACCTATGACTATATACATATTATTTATGGTACCTTTTCAATCACCAAATTTAAAATTTATACTATTTTTCCCATTTGAACAAAGAAAACTAGGGAAAAAAATAAATAAATTGTTCTTCTAAATGTTTTTCTATTTATTAATAGATTTTGAGAAAAAAAGCTTGGAAAGCAACACTACCTCAGTTTTTCATAATCAATCACAATATATGTCGAATGGATTCTATTAGTCACACATACATATAAATATGAGTCTATTACAATGGTGAAGATGTTAAACTTTCAAGCAAATCTCATGATAGGTTCAGGGGTACCGACATAAATGATGGAGCGAGGTGGTAAATAGTATTTGGTTATCCCATCCTCCAACATTCAGGACCACGTGTAAACATTTCAATTAGTCCAAACAACATATTCATATTTTATCTCTTGTGATATGAATCTTGGGGCTTCACCCATCCATAATAAGCCAACAACGTAAATATTAGGTATTTTTAATTTATCTTCTTCTAGCGTATGAGTGATCTCCTTAACAATTTTAGTTTAAATTTTAATTTGTATCTTATATATTAAATGTTATAAATGTATTTAAATTTTAATATAAGGTTCTTGTTTTTGATTTTTTTGAATTTGTTAAATTTAATGTTTTGGGTGTATATGTCTATTTGTCAATAATTTTAATAAATTAAATATTTTTTATGTGATCATGTAGTGTCATATTATTTCTCTCTTTTTTTATTTGTGGAGTCCTTTTTTCTCAATCTCTATGTCTAGATTGTCTACGATATTTCTGAGTGTATCTAAAGTGCCTCTAATATTTTATGGCATTTCTTTTATTTTTTCAGAGGTTAGGATTCACCCATTATCATGTTCAATTTTTTTTTACTTTAATTCATTTGATGTTTATTTTGGCACACCAATATGGTCTTAATTTAAATTTAATTATTTGTAAATATACAAGTATTGTAGTTAATTTAGCACTAAGAAACACACTAAGCATTCATAGATAATTATCAAGCACTCACAAACATTCTCGAGAGATCAAATAATCATAAACAAATTTATTATTTCTAAAAAGCCACCTTATATTTATAATATTATTTAAACTCCTATCCATTTTTAATGTGTTTCTACTATTCCTTCTCAACATGCTTTTACTATTTATTCTCAACATGCTTGTGGTGCTAGAATTCCTTATTTTTATCAATAATAGCTTGCTTACAAAAATCATCTAAATTCTCCACATATTTTTATCAACAAGTGTTAAAGGGAAGATGATTTTTGTACTACAATACTTTTATACTCTTTAACACATAAAAGGTTCTTATCCCTTTTCATTACAAAGGGATAACACCCTTCGAAAGGAAATAAAAATAAAGGGCATGCATCTTTGTATAATTGATGTGCACCCTTTATAAATAGCGTGCACCCTTTTATAAAGGGCATATAGGATTTGAAAGATCTATTTATTTTTTAAAAAGGGCATATGACCTTATAATAGGTGTGCACCCTTTATAGGGTATATGTCATTCGAGTGCCTAGAAATATTAAATTTCTGAGTTTCCTGCCATAATTACCTTGGTTTAAGGCTTGAAGGATATAAACCTAGTCTAAAATCTTGTCATAGATCAACCAACATGAATATTGTTAAATTTATATTTTTTTTCATCTTTGTAGACATTTTTCAACATGTATATTTGTTTATTTTTTAAAATTATATAAATTTTTAGGTGTAATAATTTAGTTTCTAAATATATAAGTTTTTTTTTAATGTTAAATCATTATATTTAATTATTTTTAATTTCTACTTAATTTACCTTATTATGATTCATGAATATATTGTTACGAATAATTTAATATCTTTTTGACCATTTTTAAAAAAAACTTATATCTCAACAATCTACACATTGTTGTCTATGCTTTAAAAAAAATTGAGGTTGAGAACAAAAAATAGTGTTCATACACTTACGATTTTAATTTTCTAGATTTCTTAAATTGTGAAATTAGTTCATGTGGATGTGCGCACGCACACGCACGCGCGTGCACACACAGACACACACACACACACACACACACACACACACACACACACACACACACACACACACACACACACACACACACACACACACACACACACACACACACACACACACACAAAACACACAAAATTAATAAAAAATAATCTTATCAATATTCAGTATTTTATTTATCTATATATGTGATTTTATACAAAAATTAATTCATTTAATCCAAAATAGTGTGTCTGTACACATGCAGTCTAGATATTTTTTCACAAATAATTACTATGTCATTGTCAGAAATGCATAAAAATTTCATGATTTTCTAATTTAGATATTTTTAAAAATTATATATTTCAAAATTACATTAAAAATTCCATAATTCATCTTCTTAAACTATCATAAAATTATTTGTTCAAGGATCTCTAAAGTCTCTCCAAGTTCAAGTATTGTTATTTTTAGAAGAAGAATAATAATAAGTGGCACGTTAAGCCTCTGATTTTGTCCCTCATTAATCTATACCCACCCATACACCCTCGATGATATCAAAAATAAAATTGAAGTCCTTAGTTAATGGTCTCAAAATAAAAATAATATTTTTACATCTAATGATATTACTTTAAACCCCTTGGCATATGAAGTAATTATATATTCTTTTCCAATATGAATTTTAATTATAAAATTTATAATTTTTAATGTGAAAATAAATATTTCATACCTAACTAAAATTGGTTGTGTTTCTTTCATCAATTTTAATAATAATTACAAATTATTGACTAGGGCATTTCCAAGGATTTTAAGGATTTTGCACTTGGTTAGTGCCACGCATTACCAAGTGAACATATGCATACCCACCAAGTAAGTTGACCACTTATTAATTAAATTTAAAATTAGATTTTATATGAAATAAAAATTTACTAAATTGGCTCAAATCAAGGGAGGATAAAGTAAATCCATTAGTGAAGATGTGCTTAGATTTAAGATTATTGTTACCAAGATGACTTATAAACCTCTATATAATGAAATCGAAACAATACTTCATAATAATTATATTCCAATCATTAACAAAAAAAACTTATAAACACATCATTATTTTTTTGAGCTTTATCATTCTATAATAAATTTAGAGACCAAAATTTTAAATACAAACATTCTCAATTATGGGTCAAATGCTTAGGTTTAAGGCTAGTTCAGAAAGATGGTGGGGTTTGGGATGTGAGAGAGGGGGTGTTACATTTATAAAGCATGACCTTCTCTGTTAAAAATATAAATATCCTTTTTAGAAAGGTTGCTCATATTTTGAACGATGAACATCAAACCTAATTTAAAATAAGTTATATAAATTAGTTCTAAAGGGTGTGCATAAGCTATTTAATGAAAATGGTGTACACCATTTTTATTTCATAGGGTGAAAAACATAAGGAAATCATATGCTTTTAGTGTAGTATGGGGGACTATTAGTGTCCCTCTATGACCAATATTGTCAAGAGGGTAATAAAAGAGGTACAACTATGAAACAGACAACGAATGACATTTATTAGGTTTTAATATATTTATGAAATACATGGGACCATGGACATCATAATATATAAATGAGACTAAGAGATAAGCATTTAGGCATAGTGAGATGGAAAATGTGATCCTTGTGACAATAGGGAGGTGTATAACAAAATGGTAGAACCTTGATTAATATTTTTTATATGTTTAAAAGTGAAATTCTATAAATATTTATTTTTAGTTTCTATAGGAGTAAGATTCCATTAAATTTCAGAAAGATATAGCTTCTCTTATTGTAGCTACCCCAAATAAAAAAGTATCATTAGTAATTTTTTTTTGACTAAAAGGTTCCAAGATTTATATTGCCTTGATCACTTGAATCCCAAATGAGCACAAATTTTTGGATGTTAACCTCCCTAAATCTTCAACCATTACTATGAAAAGAAGGGGAGATATCATGTCCCTTTGCCTTAATCCTCTTGAATCCAAAAAAAACCCACATGGATCCAATTTAACAAAATATAAAATCTTACACATGTGATGTAGCTAAAAGTCTATTTACAACATTCCTAATAAAAACCAACAGAATCCAAAAATATTTTACAGATACCACCAATTAGCTCTATCATAAGATTTACTTATATCTAATTTGATTATCATTCCTTTATTCCTTCAAATATTTAAAGACTAGATAATTTCATGGGTGATTAAAATCCCCTCTCAAATTAGCCTATGTGGCATAAATCCCCCTTGTTCTAGTGAAATCAGGCCATGACTAATTTTTTTGAGTCTCGGGGTAATGGCTTTAGAGATGATTTTATAAATTGTATTGTAAAGAGAAATCAAGCTAAAGTCCCTAAATAAATAAGGATAATTCAATTTTGGGAATCAGGGATATAATAGTGAAATTGAAATTCTTGAAAACCTTTTTTCCTATTTGGACTCTTCAAGTGCCAAAAATATGTCTTTACCTAACATGTCCTAGTAATATTGAAAGAAGGCTGCCAAAAAACCATCTAGGACATGCAGATTTTCCCAAATGATTAAGAATAAAACACCTCAATTTTATTCCTTAGAAAAGGGGACCATCAACTCTACATTTTGATTCTATGAGATTAACCTTGGGATGATCTCTAGAAGCAAGGCTCAAGCACCTAAAATTTAAAGAGCACTACATGTAAGTATATCCTCAAAAAAGGACATTGTCTCAATCCTAATGTTTGAAACATTATCTAAAATTTATCCATCCCTATATTTTATAAAGGACATTCTATTTTCACTTGTATGCATCTAAATTTGCTTTCTCCATTTAATGTCACTAATACTCCCATTAGTTGACACTAATTCTGATGATCCTATTTTATTATAATTTATCCTACTAATTTATACCCCTTTTTTAAATAATTAATCTAATGCCCCCCCTCAATATTTATTCATCTAGTAACCTTATTATATCCCACTTCACCATTAATTCACCTAATAAATTATTTATCTTAATCTAACCTCACTTACCTATTATTTAGGAATTTTAAATTCCCATGACCCACCTAATAGCCTATTTCTAGACTCTCCTATACCCCTAGTTTCTAATCCCTACCTAATACTTATCTAAACCCATTTTAATCACCATTATTCCCTAAGAAGGATTATATAAAACTCCAAATCCATAACCTTCTCTATTCTCACCCTCCTCTTTAGAAGCCTCTAAATCTAGAGGCATCCAAAGATTTTTAAATTATTTGGATAATCAACAACCCTTGATCTCCTCCAACCATGTTTAAACATCAACCATTGATTCATCCCTCCTTTATATATTTAAACCACTCTTATCCTCAATTGGAGCCATCTTAGAAACTTATAAAATCTTCATGTCAAACTAAATCCTTGAATTCAACATCGATTATCAGCAAGCATGTCTTCATAATATCCAAATATGAGTCTTAAGGTAATCCTCATCACAATATTTTTATTTTCATTCCATTTTATCTTGGTTTAAATAATTTATCTTTAGGATTTAAGTGTTTGATTTAATATCGTATTCATCTAATTGCACTTAGTTCTAACAGCCTTGGACTTTACTTAGTAGTTTAAGATTTGAGTGGTTTAAATTAATTAGATTTAATCTATAGAGCTAAAATTTTAGGCTACATTTTAGCGATCATGGTGGGATGCCTACTCCTTTAATTAAAAATATGGATTTTCTAGAAGTGATTGCAGGACAAACTTGATGTAAATATAAGACAATTTTTTTGATTTTTGACACATACAGGTGAATCATGACTTTGCACTAGTATCAATGATATTGTAGTTACAATTTTCTAGACACTAGTAATGATTTTGTCAATTAACTGCTAATGGTAAGGGTTTTTATATGGTTTTAGATTTTCATAAAACCACAACCTCAATAGTTTCAATTTTGTCCTAGTAGCTACGGTATTGTAAGTCATATTTGTGATTTTATAAATCCTAATAGTCAAGGTAAGATTTAGAGCATATTTTTGCTAACCCTCCCCTTATATAGATAGTTTTTTGGTTTGTATTCTTCTATATGCAGGATAGGAAAGAGATTCACCTCATATCTAATTGTTGATACATCTATGACAAAACTGTGACTCTGTGAATTATGACTTTGGAATGGTAATGATAGTATTAAATGTTACAATTGTAGTATTAATGAGCATAATAGTTATGGATAATTTTGTCATCTATTTCGTGATAACCCCCTCCTCTATAAATATCCTATTTTTTGTTTCATATTTATATGCATAGGATAAAGATGGGATTAACCTAATATCCTTCTATAGATACACCTTTTACAAAATTTTGACTTTATCAATTGCAATTTTACACTGGTAACTAAAATTTTGTTAGGTAAAGTTACAGTTTTGCAAGACTTAAATTTGTCATAAAACTCCTAGTATCACTTGACAATAGATATATATATATATATATATATATATTTTATTTTTCTATTTTGGAAGGGTATTCTCGTTTATGTTTGTAGGCAATTAATCCAAAAACCTTGACCTTGTCATTATCGCTGACAAAATTGTGAGTCCCTGAATAGCGATTTTAATCTAAAAACTATGGTATTATCATTGATAGTTGAAATTTTGTCTTTTTTCTTAAAACTGGTAAAACTATGACCTCTTTTGTCTTCTGTATCATTAGTAGAAGGGCTTAAAGTTATGTATAAAATCTTTATAAGGCTCTTTGAGTAAAGTTAAAATTACATTTTGTCAAAAAGAATAACCATTTTTCAATCTAAGTATTTTGACTTGGATCCCTTTTACCTACAGAAAGGTTCTTACAGTGTGTTATTTCTATGCACAGAATCTACAAGGGGCAAAGGAAGACTAGATAATCAAACATCACAGACCCCATCACCTTAACTATTTTAAGTCCTTCTAAAATATCAGAAGTTGTGAACCTATAGTTTTGTCTTGATAGTTATGACTTTGTCACTTGCAGTTGTGACTTTGTAGATACCTAGTCAAAGAGGTAGCTAGGATATTTAGCTTACATTATACTTGATCTTTAGTATCTATAGGCTCTGTATAAGATAGACATCCTTCAGTTTATTTTTTTTAGTAGTCATAGAAGTAGATTTATAAAAATTTGTCATAAAATTGTATATATCTTTGTTGTGTATTTATTTTGATTATCTGCCTTATAAATCAAATATGATAATAAATTTACCTTAGGTAGCACTTCGGTATATAGATTTTTAATTTTTCTAGTTTTTTCAATATTATAGATTGTGTTATTTCGATATTTGTGATTCTTTTAATACGAGTGGTGACTTTTCTTGGTAGTTACAATTTTATCAGATAACCATAGTAGTTTACTAACCTTATACGAGATCATAACATATGACTTGTGATTTTCTTTTCTATTTTTCATTTTGTACATTTTGGTTACAGTTTTACTTTGTGCATTTGTTGTTTTATAGGGACTTGTAGTTTTGTGAAAACTAAAATTACTAACCCTTTTTAGTGTAGGATCTTTCCAAATTTAGGAACCCCAATTGGATTTCTAACCTTTCTACTTGCATGGAGGGGTGCCTTTAGTATATGATTCAAGTTTTCATTATGTTTTTATTATTATATCATCATAGTTTTTATTGTATAAATCATTATTTGTATATACTTGCTTGTGTTTAAGTCTGTTGACTTGTAAATAATCATTGTAAGTGTGTAAGTGTGTTGATATTATCCTATGATCCTTGAAAATTACGTTAAAATTTTCCATACTTTAAGATTAGAACTTTCTTTTTCTATTTGAATAGATATAAATGTTTCCATTTTTACTAACTTTTATGTGGATTTTTTATTTTTTTGGCTTATAAAAAAATAATGGTTATATGAAATGTGTTTATGTAGATACAAGTGTAAGAAAAAAAGGTCTATTTAGATGTCTCTCATTTTCAAACATTTTTAGAACATCAAGGCAATGCACTACACTCATGTTATGCCCTTTTGAGGGATGCCACACCTACTGGGGCACTACCACATCCATTCTCTTCATTATTCACATAGTCATCTTGGGTGGTCTCCACCATGCCAATACTCAAATTTACCTATTCAATTGGATGGTTGGGTATATCCTCCACCTCCTTCATCCTCTTATCATGGAGGTTAGATTTCACCACTACCAACACACATGGTTGATAAGTTCCTTCACGTGGCCTTCATCATTTAACCTACTTGCGTAGACGTGTGCATTGTAAAAGAAGAAGTAGTAAAGATGAACAATGCCAATGCTGATTGAAATCCCACTCCTATGAGAGAAGATCTCCCTAATTTTAGTTAGGGAAATCTTGATGTTAAAAGTCCACCTTTTTGGGGTATTTTGTTATAGTTCTGATTGACATAAAACCCACCTTTAATGCTGATGTGGAATCCAACACCAAACACAACAAGAAGTCTGAATCTTCAACATAAATCACATAAAAAAACACATAAAATAAATACCCAAAAAAAACTAATACCAAAATCCTACATCGAGCACAAGGGAGCCCAGATCCTCAAGAGGACCCCCAAAATAAACCAAAGGCAAGAACACCAAAGAGATAAAGTATGACCTAAAGGATAAAAATCAATGACAAAAATGTATGGAGTGAAACCAACCCAAAATCCAAATGTGCAGCCAAACCCAAAATTTGAAATTCAAAAAGGCAAGCTTGAAAATACAACGCAACATTCCATTAACGCTGATGAACCCCCAAACTGGATGACCTAATATCAAAACTCCATGACCATAAAAAACTAGAAAGTAAATAGTTACAAATAAAAACTAAAAACAAGTCCCCAAATAGGGGAAACCAAACTCAAACACCACCTAGGGCACAATAAAAGATCAAGGATCAATGTCCTTTCCTGTGAAAGTTTTTTTCGTCTTTAATTTTCTATAGGGAGGTCTTCCCCTTTTACTATTTGTTCCTCCTAAAGCATCTTTATCCAAACCCAATTCTTCTTTTGATGTTGAATACTGCTATTCTTGACAGGAGTAGAATGTTCCATTTCCAATTCCCAAGGGGGGATAGGTTCATCTTGTGAGGACTTATAGTCTATATGTTTTCTGGTATGCTAGCATGATATCCAATAGAGCTTTGAGCTCATCGAAATGTTCAAGTTCTTCATAAGAGCACCGATAAGTATTAGCATTATTGACCAAAAACTTTCCCCTTTTAGCTTGAAGAGAATGGGAGAACATGTCCTCTTGAGTTAAGACTTTATCAGATGAGATTGTATCAGAGCAGATCAAGATAACAACTTTCAACAGCTCATCACCACCGGTCATTTTCCCATCTAAACCTTCAACATTATTATCCTCATTTTTAAAATCTTTTTTGAGCCTAGAGTATTCTTTATTTAATGGCTCATTCTTTCATCGAACTTGTGCCACTCCTCCCTCTGCACCCAAGGGGAATCAATCAGCTTAGGTTCCTCTTGACTCATAGGATAAGGCTTTGCCTCCTTAATAGTATCAACTATCTTATCACCACTCTTGCATGAAATAATCCCAGCTTTCAGGGCCTTTACTCTTTCCCCACCATCCTTCAAAGACTCAAAGTCATTACTATACCTCTCAACTTTCTCTTAATTTTCACAATTCTGACCAAGAGTGACCAAGAGTTCTAAGAGTTTTACAATTGAGACAAATTTCATTGGCTCTCTCATTCATAATTGGTCACTCTTGGTTGCCAATTTAACATGCTACCTATTAAGTGAAGTCCTATTCAATGCTCCCTTGCTTCCATCCTCTTTGTCACCATTTCCTTCCATAATTGCACCTTGACCCACTCCATCATCTTCCATTATTTTTGTTTCTTACAAATAATTGCTTCTACATTTTTTAATGATTTTTTTCTAAGCTGAGTCATTTTTTATGTATTTTTTTTTGTTTTATTATATATATATATATATTTCTCAACATCTTTTATGCCTAATATGGTTGTAACATGGCATGCACTCATACATTATTTTATTTTATTTAATGAATACTGAATCAATTTTTCCTTCTAAACACCCAATGTGTTGAATTAATGCATTAAGCAGCTTCAAGAAATAGGCAATATACCATTTTGAAGAAGGGCGTTGATAAAATCATGTTGATTTTTACCTTACCAAATATATAAACATACCCAAAGTGGAAGTAACATTTAAATGGAAATACTAAGGGCAACGTACCCAATAGGATTCAAGATTAGGATGGAGAATCTATACATGTCCAACTCAATCCAATGGGCAAAGAAACCAATGTACTACTATTTTCTTATTATTATTATTATTTCTCTTTTCTTCCTAATGGGCTTGCAATGGATTTGATCTTATAGCTATCATGTCCTCTTGTTACGAGTTGAAAAAATGTGTGCATGTCAGTGATATGCAAATTCTCCTCCCTCCTTAATATTCTCTCAAAATTTATTGGGACAAAATATCTAAGAATATACATTTCATCATCGTACTTTATATATTATATTATTTTCATACTCATTGATACATTACCTAATTCATCATCAAAAAATAAAATAAATTATTTAATATTTTAATATTATTTAAAATATCATTATAAAATAATTAAAATTAATATTAACACTAATTACAAATCATTAATAAATAAAAAATAAAAAAATAAAAATTTAATTTAAAATTTAATAATAAATTAACCTAATTTCATCCTTAAAATTTGAATATTTCAATAAACTTTATTAAACGATTAAAATAAAGCATATAAAACTATAATTCTTAATAAATCTAAACTTTAATAAATTCAAAAATCAAATAGCATATTTTTATTGAAGGTATAAAATTTAACATAAATAAATATCAAGATTATTAAATATAAATAATGAACTCTTAACCAAAATAAGTGTGCTCCTCTTTCTGTTCCACTCAATATACTCTCGCCATCATATCAAGTGATAGGAATCTCTCTAAATACAACCATTTAACCTGTCTAAATACCCAAACATATGGTCTAATTCAATTAATTCTGTACACATATAAAATTAGGATCAAATAAAATTAAATTTAAAAATTATTTTGGTTATACTTTACAAGTAATGATATATTGTATTCTCCCTCCTCTGAGTCAAAATGTACAAATATCCATCATTTATCCAACCTCTAGTTATATGTTCACTGAATCCCACCAAATAAAGTACTTCAAGTTGTATTCTTTTTACTAAATATTTATATTTGTTCTTTATTATCTTATAAATCTTTTTGGTTTTAAGTCATATAATTTAACTATTAATTTTTTTGATTATTTTTTTTAAAATATTATATAATATTTATTATAATTGTAGTGTTTAACAATGATTATGTCATGCCTTGTGATTCTATTGTAATCATAATATGATTTGCCTTCTATCCCACTACTCGATGTCTAGTAGATGATAGTGTAATGAAGTTATGATCAAGTAACATGTCTAATATTGTGCTTTATCTATATTGAAGTTCTTTTGATATTAATGGTGTTTGTGATTTATTATCTAGAAATTCCACATTATTCACTGAATGTTTCTTGCACCTTTGTGATTGTGAATAATGTATAACTATCCATGTGCCCCATGCATGCTTGACTTTACAAAGAATTGTTTTAGTGTTGAGTTTTTCCCTATGATAATTTTAGTGTGATATGAGATTATAACCATTTTATATATTTTGAATGTATTGATGATCTGATATTGTTGCCTTTCTAGATTATTCTTGGTCTCCATGTGCCCCATGCATGCTTGACTTTACAAAGGATTTTTTTAGTGTTAAGTTTTGACTTATGATAATTTTAGTGTAATAAGAGATTTATACTATTTTATATATTTTTAATGTATTCATGATCTAACATTATTGCATTTTATTTTCCCCTAAAATATTGTGCTGGAAAGGAGTTTCAGAGTTATTCTTTATTTATTGTGTATGACTCATGCCAATCTGCTCAAGCTCCAATAATTTTGAATAATGTGTGAGATATGTATTCATCAAAAGGAATAAGTTTTAATCTATGTAAGTGATCATATGTTATGTTATCATTTCCATTGATTACATAATAATTTGTGACTATACCATCTATCTATTTTGAATTCACCACTAAAGGAAGATTGAGAATATTTCCTCTTTTCTCTATATTATCTTTTATTTTGTAATATAATTCTAATCATGGTCATAATTGGTGTTATGTTATTGACATTAACTGATAATCTCACCTCATATGTATGCATCTGATTGAATGGAATGTATTTTGATGGGATAATGATATAATAATATTCCACATATGATTGTAATTAATTCTCATTTGGTAGATTATGTCATCTTACAATATTTTAAATATTCCTTATCTATAAGTAATGTGTGGAAATAGCCTTCATATATAAATTTGATAAATTTGTGTAAAATAGATAGCATTTCCTCCATAACATGTGTAATGCCCCACATTTTATAAAAGGCATTCATGAGATATTGACCTTGTCCAAGCCTTAGGAGGCCTTCGTATAATTATGTGATTTAGAGTAGCATTCACCTTCCTTATTATTTCACTTTATGATGTATGATTGTCTAAATAATATTATTATTATGACCTAATTACGACACATCAAAAGGGCTAGTGCATAATTATAATATACTGGTGACACTTATGTACATAGTGTTCTATAGAAGATCACAAGTTGGAAAATGTGTGGAGGTAGTTTGAAACAGTTTATTACTACTATAGTGTAAGTTTGGAAAATTACAATAAATGAGAAATATTATATTGAATATTGAATTAATAAAATGACTCTTGATCTAGTGATAATAAAAATAAAAATAAAATATTATAAACTAAATAGCATTGAAATTATGATAACTATTAACACATTCATTATTCCCTTTTCCTTGCAAAAGTAAAATATTATGTGAAATTTGGAATGGCATAGGACCTAAGTAAATTTTGTCCTTAAAAATTCCAAAATTTATGTTGGGATGCGAGAATAATAAGGCCACAGTCCAATGATGGAGTAATTTGAGAAAGGTAATCAAGTGTCCATGACATGTTAATTAATGATTTATGTTTTCCATATGCCTTGAAAAGGCATATCAGGGTTAAAAAAATTTCTCAAAAAGTTTAAGAAGGGAAAATTAATGGTAAAATATTTTCTAAATATTTAATCATTCCTTCCAAGTAACACCACATGATGTGTTTTTGGAATCCAAAACAATGAATAATCTTAGAACATGGAGTTTTAAGATTTGCACCTTGGCAAGCAAGGTGGATGAGGTTAATTTCCATTAAGAGGTGTAGTAAGAGGGGAGGGGACAATAAAAACAATGGTGATTTGGCTAGGTATTTTTTCACCCTATGGCATGTTTTACCTCTTCCTTTATTTACATTCTCATTATAAATTTGTATGCTTAGATTGGGTATTATTAAGCAATTGCAATAGTTAGTTTATTTGATCATTTCATTCAGAACATTAGACTTCTTAAGCATTGAACCTTGGAACATAGAAATTATAATTAGATTTGGTAGATCAAGAAGGCTATAGATTATCTCTTGAGGCTTTTCATTACTCTTCGTTCCCCAATGCACTCAACAATGATGTTTTGGTTATTGTTTCCCAAGTCACATGCTAGATTTTTTTGCTATCTTTTGATGGAATATTGAAATTATCTATTTTATTTTTTCTTAGGTATTATTTGACATTTAGACACTGATGGTGTAACTTCCTTGTCCCTCTAAACATGCCCTATAATTCAATTTTAAATATGGACAAGGAATTTGATACATTTATTTTGAACTGTACAACTTTATTATAGGATGGCCTTTGGCTGTATAAAAAAAAGAAAATTCTTATGTTAGACAAAATAAAAAGTTTGAAAGTTAAGAGGGGGACATACTCTTCTTATTTTTTATTTTATTTTTATATGGCCCTTTGAATGCCAAGGAGATCCAGGTTCCTCTGTAGGTGAAAAGGAAATGCATTGGTCCAAAATCTGGCACCCTACCTAAAAGTGGGGTGAAATTAAATATACATAATAATTTAACTAAGGAGGCAAATATATATGGGATAAAAACATACATACTCATATTAATGTCTTATATGCCAACCAAATTTTTTTTGACATATTGTTTTATACATTTTCTATGGTGCTAGAGGCCTATGGCTCGCACCTTAATTTGTTATAGGCCATGGCCATAGGAATGGAAAATTTTGACTACACCACTCTCATTAAGGAGTCCTCTATAATGATTTTCAATGTGTATAGCCATCATGGATTTTCCTACCTTACATCCACAATAAAGACACTACTCATTTAGTCCCTCTTTCTTTAGGAGGCTACCTCTACCTAGGCTGCCCATTTTTGCATCAGTAATCAAGTAGGTTCATCTATCTTTAATGATAAATATCAGCAATAAAATGATCTTATATGTATATTTGTCTATTTTATCTCTTGTGAGATGATTCTATAGAGATCCCCCACCATATAAGACTCTAGCTTAATTAATTAGGATCATTGCATTGTAATAAGTCATGCATATAGTTAGATATTCTTTAGTTGAAAGGATATATAGATGGGAATTTTTAAAAAATAATCATTATTTTATTTTAATCTAAAAAGTTATATATTTTACCCTATTTTTTGGCTCTCCCAAAGTAATGTGATGAAATGTGGAGTCATCACATAAAAGTAGGTGTGGGTCCATCTGCACTCCTTAATATTTCCAAATAATGAGCATGAAAATTAGGTGTCATGGTAAACCAGGTGGGCAATGGATTAGGTCAACTGTGTATTAGGAAGGATGATCTTTTAGTCATATCGGCCCCTAAATTTATACATTTTTATTTGTGTTTCCTTCCAAATGTTTCTGTTTCCACAGTGGCAACCACCATGAATCATGGGAGATCATATGTTTGTGGTGCTTAAAATTTTTCCAAGTACATATAAAGTACAACAAATAATTATTTTGGGATACTTTGGGATTCACCATCAATGAATTGGCCTCATAGGTCTTCTTTCTCCCTTAGATGTACCTATACTATTCTAAATAGAGAGAATATCTTAGTTTCATTATTGACCAAGTGTCCTAACCCTATCTATTTGTATGCCTTCTTATTGCCTTTATGTAAAAAAAAATGATAACAACACAGATAATCACATTCGTTAAATCAAAGTTAAATTGAGATAATGGAAAGTTTTTCATGTAACTTTAGGACCTTTATAATGTATAAAATATTAGTTCATATATACTATTAGCATAAAGTGGTACATAACATAGATAATTTTAAAACTAAAGACTTTTGATTCTAATAATTTATCAGTCTCTCTCCTTATGGTATTTGCTTTTTGATTTCTACAGGTGTAGAATTTTCCTAAAATTTGTTTACTGACGTCATTCATTATGGATATCTTAGGAAAGTTCAATGCATCAATGATTGGCCTACGATGTGGTTTCAATACCATTTTTTGATGAATACAACAAATATCTTCTATACCTATGAGAAATAAATTGATTTCTAAGGTAATGGTTGTGCTTCCTAGTGGATGAAAGAGGAAGTCACTATAAATATAAATGGCATGGGATGACTAACTATAAATGTAATATTTTATAGAAGATAAAATCTTATCAATGTTAATTTGACTTCCTCTAAAAAATTATGCAATACTCATGTCATTATTGGCTCCTTTTTCAATTAATGACACTAAATATCATAAAGAAAGTGCCTCTGATGTTGTCCATAATTTATTTCAAGATGATTCAATTCATATATTTCAAGTGAGTTTTCATTGGCTATGCATATTTTTTTATTAATTATATAGTTTGGTTATGGATAGCTTTAGTCTTAAGAAATCCTAAAAATTTTATTTTCAAGAGTGGAACATTATCTTTTATGTCTACATGGAGTTGGATAAATATCTTTATCAATCTAGTGTAATTATTAATAAGGATATGAGAGACTAGATGCACTCTGACAATAGAATACTCAACTTTCATCACAGGTGACTATATACATATTCTTTATGGTACTTTTGCAATCAACAAATTTAAAAATTGTACTTTTTCCCAATTTGAATAAATAAAACTAGAATAAATAATTTTTTATTCTAAATGTTTATCTATTTATTAATAGATTTTGAGAAAAAAAGCTTTGAAAGCACCACTACCTAAGTTTTTTCATAATCAATCATAGTCTATGTCATATGGCTTCTATTAGTCACACATATATACAAATCTAAGTCTATTAAAATGGTGACG
Organism: Torreya grandis; assembly: GCA_037957365.1. Classification (NCBI taxonomy): domain Eukaryota; kingdom Viridiplantae; phylum Streptophyta; class Pinopsida; order Cupressales; family Taxaceae; genus Torreya; species Torreya grandis. Next base: position 3,118,658 of record JARHVA010001546.1, on the reverse strand, counting down.
ATGTTGAATTTTCAATCAAATCTAATGATAGGTTTAGGGATATCCACATAAATGATGGAACAAAGGTGGTAAATAGTAGCTGGTTATCCCACCCTCCAACATTCGGGAACACATGTCAACATTTGAATCAGTCCAAACAACATCTTCCCATTTTATATCTTGTGATATGAATCTTGGGGCTTTAACCCTCCATAATAATCCTCCATCTTAAATATTAGGTATTTTTAATATTTCTTCTTCTAGCATACAAGTGATCTCCTTAACAATTTTAGTTTAAATTTTAATTTGTATCTTACATATTGAATGTTAGAAATGTATTTAACTTTTAATATAAGGTTCTTGGTTTTAATTTCTTTTAAGTTGTAAAATTATATGATTTGGGTGTATACGTCTATTTGTTAATAATTTCAATAAATTAAATATTTTTTATGTGTTTATGTATTGTCATATTATTTCTCTCCTTTTTTATTTGTGGAGTCTATAGTATTGTCATATTTTTATGTTTACATATTATCTAGATTGTCTACAATATTTTTGAGTGTATCTAAAGTGCCTCTAATATTTTATGGCCTTTCTTATAATTTTTTCCATGTTAGGATTCACCCATTCTCATGTTCCATTGTTTTTATTTTAATTCATTTGATGTTGATTTTGGCACACCAATATGTTCTTAATTTAAATTAATTAATTGTCAATATACAAGTATTTTAGTTCTTTTAGCACTAAGAAACATACTAAACATTCATAGATAACTATCAAGCACTCACAAACATTTTAAAGACATCAAATATTCATAAACAAATTTATTATTTCTAAAAATCCACTTTATATTTATAATATTATTTATACTCCTATCCATTTTCAATGTGTTTCTACTATTCCTTCTCAACATGCTTTTACTATTTATTCTCAACATTCTTGTGGTGCAAGAATTCCTTATTTTTATCAACAATATCTTGTATACAAAAATAATCTAAATTCTCCACATATTTATGATTTTATTAAATGTTTTGAAAAAAAATTATTCCTTCTATGCCACTTGTCAACCTACTAATTGTTATCCAATTCCTTAAATGAGTACTTATAATACATAGGTGTATGCACAAAAATAAGGGGGAAAAAAGGTCCATTTTATGATAATGTTTTAATTTCTTACAAAATTGAAGTGCCCTTTTGAGAATGGCACACGCTGTTTTTAAAACAAAAAATGACACACTATTTAAATGGGTCATTATATACTTTAAAGGGTGTACACCCTTTATAATGCAAATGATGCATGCCCTTTGAGGTGTCAAAGGGTGGATACTTTTTGTAGTATCATACTTTTATACTCTTTAACACATAAAAGGGTGTTATCCATTTTCATTATAAAGGGATAACACCCTTTAAAAGGAAATAAAAATAAAGGGCATGCATCTTTGTATAATGGATGTGCACCCTTTATAAACAGTGTGCACCATTTTATAAATGGCATATAGGCTATGAAAGCCATATTTTATTTATAAAAAGGGTGTATTTCCTTATAAACAGTGTGCACCCTTTATAGAGTGTATGTCATTCGAATGCCTATAAATTTTAAATTCATGAGTTTCGCCCCATAATTCCGTTGGTTTAAGGATTGAAGGATATAAGCCTAGTCCAAAATCTTGTCATAGATCAACCAACATGACTTTTCTTAAATTTATATATTTTTTCATCTTCGTAGACATTTTTCAACATGTATATTTATTTATTTTTTAAAATTATAGAATTTTTTAGGCATGAGAATTTATTTTCTAAAAATATAGGTTGTCTCTAATGTTAAATTATTATATTTAATTATTTTTAATTTCTACTTAATGTACCTTATTATGATTTATGAATACATTTTTACGAATAATTTAATAACTTTTTGACCATTTTAAAAAAAACTTATATCTCAACAATATAAAAATTGTTTTCTATGCTTTGAAAAGAAAATGAGGTTGAGATCAAAAAATTGTGCTCATACACTTATGATTTTAATTTTCTAGATTTCTTAAATTGTAAAATTACTTCACGTGCATGTGTGCACACACACACACACATTAAAAAAATAAATAAAAATTAATATTATAAATATTAAACATTTTATTTATCCATACACTATGATTTTATACAAAAATTAATTCATTTAATCAAAAATAGTGTGTCCGTACACATGCAATCTAGATTTTTTTCAACAAATAATTACTGTCATTGTCAGAAATGCATAAAATTTTCATGATTTTCTCATTTAGGTATTTCTAAAAATTATATATTTCAAAATTACATTAGAAATTCCACATTTAATCTTCTTAAACTATCATAACATTCTTTGTCCAAGCATCTCTAAGTCTTTCCAAGTTCAAGTATTGTTATTTTCAGAAGAAGAAGAAGAATAAGTGGAACATTAAGCAACCTAATTTTGTCCCCCATTAATCTATACCCACCCATACATCCTTGATGATATCAAAAATAAAATTGAAGTCCTCAGTTAATGGTCTTAAAATAAAAATAATATTGTTACATCTAATTATATTATTTTAAACCCCTTGGCATATGAAGTGATTATATATTCTTTTCCAATATGAATTTTAATTATAAAATTTAAAATTTTTAATGTAATATTAAGTATTCCATACCCAACTAAAATTGGTTGTGTTTCTTTCATCAATTTTAATCATAATTACAAATTATTGCCTAGGGCATTTCTAAGGATTTTTAAGGATTCTACTCTTTATTAGTTCCATGCATTACCAAGTGAACATATGCATACGCACCAAGTTAGTTGACCACTTATTAATTCAATTTAAAATTTGCATTTATATGAAATAAAGATTTACTAAATTGGCTCAAATCAAGGAAGGATAAATTGAATCCATTAGTGAAGATGTGTTTAGATTTAAAATTATGGTTAACAAGATGACTTACAAACCTCTATATAATGATCTCCAAACAATACTTCATAATAATTCTATTCCAATCATTAACAAAAAAAAGTTTTCAACACATCATTATTTTATTGAGATTTATCATTATATAATAAAATTAGAGATCAAAATCTTTAATACAAACATAAATAATTATTTTGAGTCTCAAGGCAATGGCTTTTGAGATGATTTTATAAATTGTATTGTAAAGAGAAATCAACTGAAAGTCCCTAAAGGAAGTAGGATAATTTAATTTTGGGATCAAGGAAATAATAGTGAAATTGAAATTTTTGACAACCTTTTTTCCTATTTGGATTATTCAAGTGCCAAAAATATGTCTTTACCCAACATTTCCCAGTAATATTGAAAGAAGGCTACCAAAAAACCATCTAGGACAAACACCTTTTCCCGCACGATTAAGAATAAAAAACCTCAATTTTATTATTTGGAAAAGGGGACCATCAACTCTACATTTTGATGCTATGAGATTAACCTTGGGATGATCTCCAAAAACAAAGCTTAAGCACACAAAATTGAAAGAGCACTACCATCAAGTATATCCTCAAAAAAGGACATTGTCTCAACCCTAATGTTTGAAACATTATCTAAAATTTATGCATCTCTAGATTTCATAAAGGACATTATATTTGCACTTATATGCATCTAATTTTTTGCACTCCATTTAATGTCACTAATACTCCTATTTTTCAATGCTAATTTTGATCATCCTATTTTATTATAGTTTATCTGACTAATTTATCCCCCCTTTTTAATTATTAATCTAATACCCCCCTCAATATTTATTCATCTACTAACCTTATTATATACCACTTCATAATTAATTCACCTAATCATTTATTCATCTTAATCTCACCCCACTTACCTATTATTTGGTCATTTTAAATTCCCATGACCCAGCTACCAACGTACTAACCTATTCCTAGGCTCTCTTACAATCCTAGCCTCTAATCCCTACCTAATCCTTATCTAAACTCATTTTAATCACCATTAGTTTGTAAGAAGGATTATAGAAACCTCCAAATCTAGAACCTTCTCTATTGTCACCCTCCTCTCTAGATGTCTCCAAATCTAGAGGCATCCAAAGATTTTTAAATTCTTTGGATAATCTACAACCTATGATCTCCTCTAACCAAGTTTAAACCTCAACCATTGATTCTTCCATCCTTTATCTATTTAAACCAATATTATCCTCTATTGGAGCCATATTTTAAACTTATAGAATCTTCATGTCAAACTAAATCCTTGAGTTCAACATCCATTATCAACAAGCATGCCATCATAATGTCCAAAATCTGAGTCTTAAGGCAATCTTCATCACAATGTTTTTATTTTCATTCCATTTTATCTTGGTTTAAAGAATTTAACTTTAATATCTATGTTTTGAATTTAATATATTGTTCGTATAATTGCACTTAATTATAATCGACTTGGGGTTTACTTAGTAGTTTTACATTTGAGTGGTTTAAATCAATTAGATTTAATCCATAGATCTAAAATTTTAGGCTACATTTTGGTGATCACGGTGGGATGCCTACTCCTTTAATTAACAATATATATTTTCTAGAAGTGATTGTAGGATAAATTTGATGTAAATATAAGACAAAATTTTAAACTTTTAACATGTATAGGTGAATAGTGACTTTGCACTAGTATTAGTGATATTGTAATTGATATTTTGTAGACACTAGTAATGATTTTGTCAATTAATTGTTAATGGTAATGGTTTTGTAAGGTTTTATATTTTTCCAAAACCACAACTTCAATAGTTGCAATTTTGTCCTAGTAGTTATGGTATTATAAGTCATAGTTGTGATTTTATCAAGCCTAATAGTCAAGGTTAGATTTATGGTATATTTTTGCTAACCCTCCCCTTCTATAGATAGTTTGTTTGTTTGTATTCTTCTATATGTAGTATAAGAAAGAGATTCAACTCATATCTAACTATTGATACATATTCAACAAAACTATCACTCTATGAATTATGACTTTGGAATGGTAATCATAGTATTATAGGTTACAATTGTAATATTAATGAGTTTCATAGTTAGGGATAATTTTCTCATCTATTTCTTGATAACCCCCTCCTCTGTAAATATCTTATTTTTTATTTCATATTTATATGCATAGGATAAATATGGGATTAACCTAACATCTAGCTATAGATACACCTACAAAATTATGACTTTATTAGTTGTAATTTTACATTGGTAACTACAGTTTCGTTAGGTAAAGTTGTAGTTTTGTAGGACTTAAATTGTCATAAAACTCCTAGTATCACTTGACAATAGATATTTATGTATATTGATTTTTATATTTGGGAAGGTTATTATGGTTTATGATTGAAGGAAATTAATCCAAAAACCTTGACCCTGTAATTATCCCTAACAAAATTGTGACTCCCTGAATAGCAATTTTACTCTAAAAACTATGGTATTGTCATTAATAGTTGCAATTTTGTCTTTTTTCTTAAAAATGGTATAAATCTGACCTCTTTTGTTTTCTATACCATCTATAGAAGGGATTCAAGTTGTATAAAAAGTGTTATAAGGATCTTTGTTTAAATTTGAAATTTCCTTTTATAAAAAAAAATTTAACCATTCTTCAATATAAGTATTTTGACTTAGATCCCCTTTACCTACATAATATTTCTTACAGTGTCTTATTTCTAAGGGTAGGATCTACAAGGGGTAGAGGAACACTATATAATCAAACATCACATACCCCATCACCTTAACTATTTTATGTCTTTATATAATATCGTAAGTTGTGAACCTATAGTTTTGTCTTGATAATTATGAATTTGTCACTTGTAGTTGCAACTTTGTAGATACCTAGTCAAAGAAGTAGCTAAGATATTTAGATTACATTATACTTAAGCTTTAGTAGCTATAGGCTTTATATACGATAGACATATTTTGGTTTATTCTATTTACTAGGCACAAAAATACATTTATTAAAATTTGTCATAAAATTATATATATCTTTGTTGTGTATTTATTGTGTTTATCTGCCTTATAAATCAAATATTATAATAAATATACCTTAGGAATAACTTAGATATATATATTTTTTATTTTTATATTTTTTTCAATATCACAAATTCTGTTATTTTGATAGTTATGATTTTTTTAGTACGAGTAGTGACTTTTCTTGGTAGTTGTAGTTTTGTGAGATAACCGTAGTAGTTTACTAACCTTCTACGAGATCATAACTTACAACTTGTTATTTTTTTTTTCTATTGGTGGTTTTGTAATTTTTTTGTTAAAATTTTGCTCTGTGCATTTGTGGTCTTTTATGGATTTGTAGTTTTAAGAAAACATAAATTACTAACCCTTTTTGGTGTAGGATCCTTCAAGATTTAGAAACCCCAATTGGATTTATAACCTTTGTGCTTGCAGGGTGAGATGCCTTTAGTATATTGGTCTAGTTTTCATTATATATTTGTTATTATAAATCATATTTTTTTACTCTATAAATCATTCTTTGTATATACTTGGTTATGTGTAAGTTTGTTGACTTGAAAATAATCATTGTAAGTGTGTTGATATTAGGTTATGATCCTTGAAACTTACGTTAAAATTTTCCATACTTTAAGATTGAAACTTTTTTTTTTCTATTTGACGAGATATAAATGTTTCTATTTTTGCTAACTCTTATGTTGATTTTTCATTCTTTTTGCTTATAAGAAAATAAGGGTTATATGAAATGTGTTTATATAGATACAATTGTAAGAAAAAAAGGTTGGTTTGGATGTCTCCCATCTTCAAACATTTTTAGAACATTGAGGCAATGCACTATGTATTGTCACTCATGTTATGCACTTTTGAGGGATGCCACTCCTAGTAGGGCACTACCACATCCATTCTCTTCATTATTCACATAGTCATCTTGGGTGGTCTCCACCATGCCACTACTCACGTGTACCTATTTAGTTGGATGGTTGGGGATATCCTCCACCTTATTCATCCTCTTAGCATGGAGATTGGATTTCACCATTGCCAATACCAATGGTAGATAGTTTCCCTCACATGGCCTTCACCATTTAACCTACTCACAAAGAGGTGTGCATTGTAAAAGAAGAAGCAGAAAATATGAACAATGCCAATGCTAATTGAAATCCCACTCCTATGGGAGAAGATCTCCCTAATGTTAGTTGGGGTAATCATGTTGATAAAAGTCCACCTTTCTGTGGTATTTTTTTTATAGTTCTGTTTAAGATAAAACCCACCTTTAACATTTATGCCGAATTCAACCCCAAACACAATGAGAAATATGGATCTTCAACATTATTCACATAAAAAACACATTAAAAAATACCCAAAAAAATTGATACCAAAATCCTACCTCAAGCACAAGGGAGCCCAGATCCTCAAGAGGACCCCCCCAAATAGACCAAAGGGAAGAACACCGAAGAGATAGAAGATAAACTAAAGGACAAAAATCAATGATAAAAATTTATGGAGTGAAACCAACCCAAAATCCAAATGTGAAACCAAACCCATAATTTGAAATTCAAAAAAGTAATCTGGAGAATGCAGCCCAACATTCCACTAACATTGATGAACCTCCAAAATGGATGACCTAATATAAAAATTCCATGACCATCAAAAATTATAAAATCAATAGTTATAGCTGAAAACTAAAAACAAGACCCCAAATAGGGGAAACCAAAGTCGAACATGACTTAGGGCACAATAAAAGATCAAGGACCGAAGTCCTTACCTGTAAAAGTTTTCATCATTTTAAATTTTATATAGGGAGGTCTTCCACTTTTACCATTAATTCCTCTCAAAGAATCTTTATCCAAACCCAATTCTTCTTTCAATGTTGAATACTATTATTGTTGATAGGAGTGGAATGTTCCATTTTACATACCCAAGGGGGGATAGGTTCAGCTTGTGAGGACTTCTAGTCTAGATGTTTTTTGGTATGTTAGCATGATATCTAATATAGATTGGAGCTCATAAAAATGATCAAGTTATTCATAAAAGTGTTGGTAATGATTAGTATTGTTGACCAAAAACTTTCTCATTTCAGCTTTAAGAGAAATAGAGACCAAGTCCTCCTGAGTTAAGACTTTATCAGATGAAATTATATCAGAGTAGATCAAGATAATGACTTTAAACGGCTCATCACCACTGATCATTTATGATTAAAATAAAACATATAAAACTACAATTCTTAATACATAAAGATAAAATATAAAATTAGACAATACTATAAATAAAAAGTTAAATAAGGAGTGTGTTATAAAATTAGCCCTCTATAGAAATTGAGACTTAGTAAAATACAAGGTAAGATTTAAAACTAAATAGAATGTATGTTTGCAAGTGTAAGTGTGTGTGTGTGTGTGTGTGTGTGTGTGTAAGAAATAATTTTTGATTAATCATTATGTTTTGATTATACAAAATATATTAAAAGGAAATATGGGAATAAGAGTTGCAATCTCAATCTTTTGTTATCTTATGTTTGATGTGATTTGATATCCTTATTTAAAGTTTATAATACATCAATACATGTAAACTTTCAAATATATTTTCTTCCCCGTCTTAAAATAGTTATATTTGAAATTTTTTGAGAATACAAAATAACTTTACATATTTAGTTATAACCATGTTATTATTTGTCAAACTTTTAAAGATAAGAAATATGAAATTAATATTAGTAATATAGATAAAAATAATATTTTAAAATTATAAATTACACCAAAAAAAATACTAATTTATAAAATAAAAATTTTGAACAAAAAAATGTTAATTTTAAATAATATATATGTAATAGTAATTATTTGATTTTTTATATATTTAAAATTATTTAACAAAAAAAATTATATAAATAAAAATTTTCAAATTAAATATACAACACTAACTTAATTATAAATAAGATTTAAAATCAAATTAAATGGTATTAATAATATTAAGGACTCATTTGTTGATTTTTTAATACTAATTGATTTGCTATTTAATATATATATTAAATTATTAATAAATTCTAGAATCAAATAGCATATTTTTATTGACGGTATAAAAATTAACATAAATAAATATCAAAAATATTAAATATAAATAAAGATATCTTAACCAAAGAAAGTGTGCACCTCTTTTTGTTCCACTTAATAGACTATCACAATCACATCAAGTGACATGAATCTCTCTAAATATAGCCATTTATCATGTCTAAATCCCCAAACATTAACAACTCCCAAGACAGTGTTGTAGAAGCTATGAGTTCCACTAGCACCATGATGTCATCTGATGGGAATTTATCCAAATTCAACCATTCATTTCCATCTAAATCCATAAATGTTAATGCTGCCTACTATTATTTCTCCTTGAAAACCACCTGTTCCTCAATTGGTGCTACCATTTCTGAAACATCTGACCACCCCATTGGCATCACGTCTTCCTCAATCAATCTTAATGGAGGATGCAACAAATTTGTCATATTTATGTTCATTTACATTGAATATCATATTCATCTATAAATTTACTACCAAATAAAAAATTTCATTATATATAATATGAGATCCTTATGTCAAACATAAAAATGGCCGCACCCATAAATAATCATGATCATGTACAATGCCTTAAACAACTAGTCCCAAGTCTTTCTACATTTATTCCAATTCACCTTAGATAATTAATTAAAAAACAACTCCTTTGTACCTACCTAACACATACACGTGTATGCAGGTCTTACCTAACTAGTCCTAAGAAGAGTTCTTCATAAGGCTTACCAAGTTTATACTTTTATGTTAAAATGAATCTCTTGTACCACTTGATGATATTTTTTTATATAATGGAAAAACTTGTTCTAAGGATAGATGTCTAGGTGTGTATCATTACATGTTGGATATGAACTCATGAAGTACGCCTTCTTAATGGAAAGTTGATTTTTTCTTTAAAAAGTAATTTTCAAGTCATAACTTTTATGTCTTTATATTTAGTATTAGAGATAAGTTATAACCATAAATAAAATTAGAAATATTTTTGAAGTTCACACATAAGTATAAGGCTATGTTCATCAAGCTGGACATGTCCAAGGCTTATGACAGAGTTCATTGGTCCTTCCTCTAGAAGGTTTTGGGTGCCTTTTGTTTAGAGGAGGATTGGATCCACTAGGTTATGAGCTATGTGAATTCAACCTCTTTCTAAGTTTTGATTAATGGTGAGCATTCTATGTTAAGGTGTGGAGCCTAAAAGCTTCACATATGAGTACATTACCAAAGTTGCAGGTTTACACAGTCACTGGCGTCGGTCAGGAGCGACCGACGTCAGTCCGGTGTAGTTGAAGAGATGCCAGCATTGACAGAGGATCGACCGACGTCAGTCACAAGCAAGCAGGCAGGAACCGGCATCGGTTACCTGTGCATCCAGAATGCTATTTCCAAGGACAGAACCGAGTGTTTGCATGATGAGTTTAAGTCTTAGTCTTAAGTTCATGTTTCTATTATTAGTAAGGTTGTTTTTAGAGCCCTTGTTCAAGAGGCTTAACTGTTGGTTGTAAGTGCATGCTCAAGTCTCCTAATTCTATATGTAGAATTAGATCTTCTTAGCTTAGAGTGATTATTGTAGTAGTTCATTGTATGTGAATGTTGAAGAATAGTACAGAGTTGTATCAATCCAAGTTGTTGGAGTTGATTGTACTTGAGAGAGAGAGAGCTCTTGAGGGATAGAGATCTAGAGAGAGATCTTGTGTATCTGAGAGAGGTGTGGAAGAAAGAAGTTTCTTCAATTGTATTCCTTTTGTAAAGAATTTAATACAAGTTTTCAGGGTGGTTTCTTGTATCTCTTGTTCTTTGCTATTATCTGATTTTAGTTACTTATCTATCTGATTTAATTCCACGGTTTATTGCTTTAATAAGTGTAATCATATTGTTGGTTGATCCCCAACAAGTGGTATCAGATCCTTGGTTGTAGGTTTAGAGTTTGATATCCAATAATTGGTATCAAAGCTCAGGTTCACTAACAGGCGGTTCAGATCTGTGTAGTGTGTATTGATTACAGGTTGCTCACAGGAGTTTCTACAGGGATTTCTATTTGAGTGGGAGAAGCAATGGCAGATGAAAGTAAACTGAGAATGGAGAAGTTCAATCACAAAAATTATCAACATTAGAGAATGTAGATAGAGGACTATCTGTATCAGAAAGATCTATACTTACCATTAGGTGGGATTGCAAAGAAACCCACAAACATAGAGGATGAAGAATGGGAAGTTCTTGACAGAAAGGCTCTGGGGTCTATAAGACTGAATCTAGCATCTACTGTGATATCTAATTTATCACAGGCAAAAACAATGGTAGAGTTGATGACTACTTTAGCAAATTTGTACAAAAAACCCTCAGCTTCCAATAAGGTATATCTTATGAAGCAGCTATTTAATTTGCATATGCAGGAAGGTGGATCTGTATCTAATCACCTGAATGATTTCCATGGTATTGTAAATCAATTAAGTTCAGTCAAAATTGTATTTGATGACGAAATAAAAGATCTTTTAATATTATGTTCTTTGCCTGAAAGCTGGCATAGCTTAGTAATGGCAGTTAGCAATACTGCATCTGCATCAAATATTTTAAAAGTAGAGGATGTTGTTAGTGTTATCTTGAATGAGGACATTCGCAGGAAAAGCACAGAAGAGACATCTGGGAATGCTTTAAGTTTTGAGAGCAAGGGAAGGCAAAAAGAGAAGATCAAGAAAGGGAGATCAAGATCTAAGTCTAAGGGGAGAGGCAGATCTAAATCCAAAAATGGCAGGAAGCCACAATGCTGGAATTGTGGAAAGATGGGGCACATAAGCAGAGATTGCTGGTCAAAGCCTAAGGAGGACAATCAGCACAAAGGAAAAGAAGAAGCAAATGTTGCAGGTATTGCACAAGATGCTTTAATATTCTCTTTGCATAATAATATAGAATCTTGGGTGTTAGATTCTGGTGCATCTTTTCATGCTACCCCTAATAGGGAATAATTCTGTGACTATATCCATGGAGATTTTGGAATAGTGTATCTAGGGGATGATGAGCCTTGTAAGATTATTGGCAAAGGTAAAGTGCAGCTGAAAATGCAAAATGGAAACACATGGGTGTTGAGAGAAGTTATGCATGTTCCTAACTTGAAGAGAAATTTGATTTCTGTAGAAAAGTTAGGGGATGAGGGTTGTATAGTAACTCTCACAGCAGAATCTTGGAAGGTGACCAGGGGTGCACTTGTTATGGCTAGAGGTAAGAGAGTAGCTACTCTCTATTTGTGTAATTGTGTTACTAACAATTCTCCTTCTGTATTATATACTTTAGATGTGGATGCAAAATTGTGGCACTCAAGGCTTGGCCACATGAGTGAGAAGGGGATGTCAATTCTTAAGTCTAAAGGTAAGCTTTCAGATTTGAAAAGCATGGATCTAGAATTTTGTGAGCACTGTGTATTTGGAAAACAGAAAAGGGTTAGTTTTCTCAAGACTGGGTCTACAAAGAAGAAGCATAAGTTGCAGCTTGTTCACACAGACGTGTGGGGACCAGCTCAGGTAGCTTCTATTGGAGGATCATAGTACTATGTTTCGTTCATAGATGATGCTACAAGAAAGGTATGGATCTACTGTATTAAGAAGAAATTTGATGTCTTTGAGACTTTTAAGGTTTGGAAAGATATGGTTGAGAATGAAACAGGCAAAAGATTAAAGTGCCTGAGATCTGACAATGGTGGAGAGTTATGTAGTTATAAGTTCAACTGGTATTGTTACATGCATGGAATCCGTAGGCAAAGGATGGTTCCAAGGACACCTCAGCAGAATGGAATTGCTGAAAGGATGAATAGAACAATCATGGAGCATGAAAGATGTATGAGATTGCATGCTGGTTTGCCCTTAGAGTTTCGGGCAGAAGTTGTTGACACTGTAGTGTACCTAATTAATAGAGGACCCTCTACAGCTCTGGATGGTGGAATTCCAGAAGAGGCTTGGACAGGTAAAAAGGTAGATCTCTCTTTTCTCAAAGTTTTTGGTTGTAAAGCCTTTGCGCACGTAGATAAGGAAAATAGAAAGAAGCTGGATGCTAAATCTATGAGGTGCACATTTATTGGCTATGGCTCAGATGATTTTGGTTTCAGATTTTGGAATCTAGGAACTAACAAAATAATTAGGAGCCGTGATGTCATTTTTAATGAAAAAGTGATGTATAGTGATCAGCTGAAGAAGCTGAATCAATCTGGGTAGAGCAATAGTGAAATGGACGAGGTGACGGTCCAAAATGAGCTCGTGAGAAAAAGAAATAATCACTTGCAGGAAAACATAGAGACCGACATTGGCAGGATAGGAATCGGCATCGGCAGAACAGAAACCGATGTCGGTAGAACAGGCACCAGCGTCGGTCATGAAGAACCGACGTCGGCCAGTAACAAGTTTGGAGGTGACCGAGGTCGGTCACTGTCAGAGAATTTGTGTGGACAGCGTGTTGTGAACGAGTCTCAGACACCCATCAGGAGGTCAGAAAGGGTAAGTAAGCCTCCAATTAGATATTCTCCTTCTTTATTCTATTTATTGCTAACTGATGGTGGAGAACCAGAGAGTTTTGAAGAAGCAATACAGGTGGAGTCAAGAGTCAGTGGGAGTGTGGCATGGTTGAGGAGATGGAGTCCTTAAGAGAAAACCAAACATGGGATTTGGTTGAGTTGCCAGCTGGTAAGAGGACACTAAAGAACAGATGGACCTATAGGTTGAAAGAAGGCGAGAATGGACAGATGAGATATAAGGCCGGATTGGTAGTGAAAGGATTTGCACAAAAGCCAGGTATTGATTTTGGTGAGATTTTTTCTCCTGTTGTTAAAATGACTTCTATACGGATTGTACTGTCTTTAGTTGCTATTGAGGATTTGCATCTTGAGCAGCTAGATGTTAAGACAATGTTTCTTCATGGAGATTTGGATGAGGAAATATATATGGAACAACCGGAAGGATTTGAGGTCAAGGGTAAGGAGAAGTTAGTGTGCAGATTGAAGAAAAGCTTGTATGGCCTCAAGCAAGCTCCTAGACAGTGGTATTTGAAATTTGACAGGTTTTTGACCGAGCATGGCTATAGTAGGTGTCAATCTGACCATTGTGTGTATTTCAAGAGATTGGATAATGGTAGATATATTATTCTATTGTTGTATGTAGATGATATGATGGTTGTAAGATCACACATGCAGGATATCTCTGAGCTTAAGGTGAAATTAGCTCAAACTTTTGCTATGAAGGATTTGGGAGCAGCAAAGAAAATCCTTGGCATGAGCATTAAGAGAGACAGGAAAAATCACAGGTTGATATTGTCTCAAGATGATTATGTGGACAAGGTGTTGAAATGGTTCAATATGCAGGATGCTAAACCGGTAAGCACACCTTTGGCTGAACATTTTAAGTTGAGTAAAGAACAATGTCCTAATTCACATGATGAGGTAGAGTACATGAGTAAGGTTCCATATTCTTCCGCAGTAAGAAGTTTGATGTATGCAATGGTGTGTACTAGACCGGATATTACCCAAGCAGTGGGAGTGGTAAGTAAGTATATGGCCAATCCAGGTAAGGAACATTGGAAAGCAGTTCAGTGGATCCTTAGATATCTGAGAGGAACCAGCAGTAGGCACTTGTGATATGGAGGTTCACATACTTCTCTACATGGTTATGTAGATTCAGATATGGTAGGTGATTTGGATGGCAGGAGGAGCACCACAGGTTATGTTTTCACTGTAGGTGGAACGATGATTAGCTGAATATCAAAGTTACAGAAGGTTGTTGCCTTGTCAACTACAGAAGCAGAGTATATTACAGCCACAAAGGCTAGCAAAGAGATGATATGGATGACACAGTTCATAGAAGAGCTTGAAAGGGAGCATGGGAGTTTCAGATTGTATAGTGACAGTCAGAGTGCAATCCATTTGGCTAAGAACTCAGCCTTTCATTCAAGAACCAAGCACATACAACTAAGGTACCACTTCATACGGCAGGTATTGGAAGATGGTGATTTGAAGCTGGAGAAGATCCATACAGATAGGAATCCTGCTGATATGTTAACCAAGCCAGTTACAAAGAAGAAGTTGAATCTTCATTCAACTTATGTTGGTCTTCATGATTGAGTTGAAGATGGAGGAGCTAGAAGATGTTGTTGTACAGGTACTGGTGCAGTTGTTTATCTCCAAGTGGGATATTGTTAATGTGTGGAGCCTAAAAGCTTCACATATGAGCGCATTACCAAAGTTGCAGGTTTACACAGTCACCGGCGTCAGTCAGGAGCGACCGACGTCGGTCTGGTGCAGTTGAAGAGACGCCGGCGTCGGCAGAGGATCGGCTGACATCGGTCACAGGCAATCAGGCAGGAACTGACATCAGTTACCTGTGTGTCCAAAATGCTATTTTTGAGGATAGAACTGAGTGTTTGCATGATGAGTTTAAGTCTTAGTCTTAAGTTCGCATTTATATTATTAGTAAGATTGTTTTTAGAGCCCTTGTTCAAGAGGCTTAACTATTGGTTGTAAGTGCATGCTCAAGTCTCCTAATTCTATATGTAGAATTAGATCTTCTTAGCTTAGAGTGATTATTGTAGTAGTTCATTGTATGTGAATGTTGAAGAACAGTACAGATTTGTATCAATCCAGGTTGCTGGAGTTGATTGTACTTCAGAGAGAGAGCTCTTGAGGGATAGATATCTAGAGAGAGATCTTGTGCATCTGAGAGAGGTGTGGAAGAAAGAAGTTTCTTCAATTGTATTCCTTTTGTAAAGAGTTTAATACAAGTTTTCAGGGTGGTTTCTTGTATCTCTTGTTCTTTGCTATTATCTGATTCTAGTTACTTATCTATCTAATTTAATTCTATGATTTATTGCTTTAATAAGTGTAATCATATTGTTGGTTGATCCCCAACATTCTAATCTCTTTGGGGCCTCCCGAGGTCTGTGGCAAGGTGACCCTCTCTCTCCTTACTTGTTCCTTCTTTTGGCAGAAGGCTTGGGATGGTTGATTAAAATGAATGTTGATGGGGGCATTATTTAGGGCTGGCAACGGGGAGGGGGCCTTCCTTTACAATCTCACCTATAGTTTGTGGACGATTGATGAGCATGGCTACTATTAGGAAGGTGTCTAATATATGCAAAGGTTTGGATGATTACCTTGCTATCTCAAGACAGTTAATTAATGAGGGCAAGTCTTCAATTTTTTTCTTCAACACTCCACCCTCCATTCAACGAAGAGTGGCTCATATTCTCAAGTTTCAAATTGGGAGTCTTCCATTGCTATATCTTGGGATCCATATCTTTGCTGGCAGGCAGTCTAAGGATTCATGGTAGGTGATCTTGGACAAGTTCAGAGTCAAAGTGAATCATTGGACCCATCATTGGGTATCTTTTTTTGGTCAGGTCCAGCTGATTCAATCAGTGGTCCAAGCTCTTCCTCTCTATCGGTGTATGATCTAGGTGGCACCGATGAGCTTTGTTAGGGATCTTGATTCCTTAGCAAGATAGTTTTTATGGGCTGGTAATTTATCATCAACTAAGTGGAGCCTTATTAAGTGGGAGGTTGTTTGTATCCCAAAAAGGTTTGGTGGTCTTGGATTATGGTAGCCATTGCTAGTTGGTACTACTCTGGTAGCCAAATTGTATTAGTGATGGTGCATGGAATAGGACCAGGTTTGGGCCAGGATCTTATCCCATAAGTAATTTTTTGGGATCCCCCAAAAGGATATCCCACATTATAGCTTGATAGGGAAAGGCTCAGTGATTTGGACAACTCTCAAAAAAGGAGCTGCATTGATTAAGAGTGGCCTATTCTAGATTTTCAAGAGTGGGGTAAAGGCACATTTTTGGCATGACTCTTGGGATGGCTACCCTCCCATAGTAATCATATATCCTCACTTGAGTATTTTGTCCCTGAGGTTTTAAGAAGCTGGGTGGACTAGGGTGTGTGACTATAAGTCCCTTTCCCTTCATGGGCATGTGGCAGAAGCAAGATGGAAGACCCCAGAAGAGTGGCTAATTTTTGGGCTAGAGGCAGAGTGCACTGAACTACATTACATCCTATCCTATCGCAACTGTAGTGCACTTATGGATAGTGACACATTAGCCTGGTCCACTAATCCCAAGGGTAAGTACACTGTGTCTTCTGGTTATCAGGAGTTGATTTTGTAGCACTTTGATGGAGGGCAAGTTCATTAGTGAAAAAAAGTCTAGAACAAATTCTTGTGGCTGAAGTGTAATTGCTTTATTTGGACTTTGGTCTTGAATAGATGCTTTACTTGGGATAATATTCAGAAGAGGGGCTTTGTTGGTCCTTTGAGGTGTGTCCTTTGTAGTGGTGAGGAGGGTTCTTTGCACCTATTCTTCTGTTGCCCCTTCACTCTGTAAATATGGCATTTCTGGTGGGACGTGTGGATGTGTTAGTGTATTTATGCATCCTTCTTGGCAGATTTTTGGATGAGATTGGGAAGACCCCCCTCTTTGGCTCCCTTCTTGCAGGATGCTTGGTACGCTGGGCCTATTTTTCTACTTTGGCAAGTTTGGCTGGAAAGGAATCGTAGAATTTTTTGAGGCAAAAAATTGGGGATTTAACAGGTTTAGAGTAGAATTAAAGGAATGATCCAAGAGACTATTGAAGCTAAGAGTGAGATTATTTTACCAATAGAGAAAGGTGATGCTGAGATGGTACATAGGATTGGCATATAGGGTATATCTCCAGCCTCAACTTGTGTCAGGAGAGGTAGACGTGGGAAACAAAAAGTTCAAAGGATGGGAAAATGGTTGCCCCCTCCCGCTAGTCTTTTGAAAATTAATATGGATGGCTCTTCCAAGGGTAATCCAGGTTTGGCTTGGATTGGAGGGATTGGTAGGGATTCTTCTAGATCAGAGGTTTTTATTTTCTCAACTAATAAGGGAGTGAAGACTGTTAATAGGATGGAAGGCCTGGCTATCCTATATGATTTGAAGTGAGCTTATACTTTAGGTTGGAGGAAGGTGATTTCTGAAGCCGACTCTCAAGTCTTGGTCAATTTGCTCCTTGAGAGGAAGATTTCAGATGTGAGTTGGCAATTTTCTATGATAGTGCAACAGATATTACAAATTAGTTCCTTAATGGATTAAGTGTCTTATGCCCACATTCCAATGGAATGGAATAGGGAAGCTAATTGCATGAAAAAATGGGCATCAGAAGATATAGATGGCCAAAACATTGATGAGTGAGCGCAGATGCCCTACGATATATGTCAGGACCTGGAGAGGATTCTCGTACAAGATGAAAGTGGTATTGGGGAGTGATGGTCTTGTCCTTGTTTTTTCTGTGGTCTCTGGTGGATCCTAGGGCTTAGGCCATTTGCTATTTTTTATTCAATTGTTCTAAGATTTAATAAAGTTTTTACCCCTTTTAAAAAAAATAAAAAAAAATCACACATAAGTAAACATTATTTAGATATGCATAATATTAACTTTAAATTATAGTTTGTTTTCTTTGATCCTTGAACCCTATCACTTGCATGCAAATTTTCATATATGGAACAATTTAACTATTTGTTACTAGATATTGTTTTCTCATAGTTAGATAGAAGGGGAGCTTGGTATCCTTGTGGAATAAGTCCATGGTTTTAAAAAATGGATATGAATGATACAAAATAAAAAATTTATTCATCTTATGAAATTAGAACAAGACACTTGTTTGCTTGTTTGATCTAAGGGTATGATATTTTGAAAGGTTCTCCATGACCACTGTTGATGTTACATGCCTAAGGCATGAACAACTCAACCAATTCTTAATCTAGCTTTTCATTGGTGTGAATATCTAGATAAAGGTTGTGTGACTTATGATATGTATATATTATTTTAAGTATTTTTTAATGGTTATTTAATTTTTTGGTGACCTTTTTCTATTAGGAATTTTTCATGTTTTAGAAGAATTGGGCCACTTATATGTTTTTGGTTATTTATGGATTTATTTCCATCCACATTAAAGTATTTTTGAAGGATAATAATATATCTAGCTTGTTTCAATTAGATATCTTCAAATTCATTTTTTATCAACTTCCACATTTTAGTCATCCAATTTCTAAATAACTTCATCTCCATTTTGAGTATTTATTTTTTATGGTATAAAATCAATGACCTATAAATTATGTCTTGTATATAATCAACACCCTACTAAATTTATTTCATATATAATTAGTAACTCGTCAATTCCATCCCTTACCATTTTATAGGCCCTTGTATCTTTTCTTAATTTTAAGTAATTTTGATTTTATAAAAAAAATTATTCTATAACCAAACTTTGGACTTATTATCCTATAAATATTCATATATAAATAACTCCCAAATAATTTATCAAAATATATTCAGGTATAAAAACTAACATAAATAACTATAAACTATAAAACTAAATTAAAAATAAAATAACATATTTTCATTAACAGTATAAAAAACTAACATAAATAATTATAAAAAAATCTATCAAAAAATTTAAAAATTTGAGATCTATTATGTGTGATGGCTGCCCATTCCAACAACTAATCAATGATGCATACAATCCAATTTTATTCATTTTTTGCAACCATAAAACAAGGATAAACTAAAACTAAATTAAAAAAGAAAGAAAGATAAAGATTTGGGTATAAGTGGACACCTCTTTTATCTAGTTTAGTTTAAATTGTAATGGGTATTTTAGATATGAAATGTTGGTAATATAATGGTTTTTAATATAATATTTATAGTTGATTTTTTCCAACTTTAAATGATGAATAATTATCTTAATATATTTATTAGTCATTAAATTAAATAGTTTATTGTATTTATTTATCTGTTGATAATTAGTTCAAATTAGGTATTATTAATATATTTTTTAAATTTGATTTTGTCTTTCCTTTCTTCTCATTTTTTGGAAACTTTTTTCTCTTTTAAGGTATCTCAATTTATATGTGTAGAGTGCCTACAATGCTCTTGGGTATGTCCAAAATGTCCCTAAATTTTTAGAGTTCTTATTTTGGTCTTCACAAAGTCAAGGTCAACCCATTTCCCTCTTCTATCTTTTTCATTTTTACTCATGTGATGTTGATTTTGGAACATATATTTATAGTCCTAATTTGAAATTAATTATTTATAAATATGAAAGCATTGTACTTCAATTAGTATAAAGAAGCACTAAAAAACACATTGAAAATTAATAGATAATTATTAATTATTCATAGAAATTCTAGGAAGATCAAACAATAATTAGAGAATTTATTGCCACTAAATTCTAGGAAGATCAAACTATACCACTAAATTACTTTCTATAACTGGGAAGTTTATAACTTGTTCTAAAGTTATTATTGCCACTGAAGCATATTGTTGTTCTTCTTGGGTCCCTTCTAAAAATTCCTACCAAAAGTTATAGAATCTCCTTATATTATTTCTCTAGGATAGCTCCTCTCATGGGAGAAATTTCCATAAGGTATCTTTGTACTATTACCTCCCAAAAGAGGCTATACATTTGGGTATGTTATACATTAGTCACCAAATAAATTTTTTGTGCACAAAATAGATAATCAAGTCCATTGAAGAAAAGGAACATTTAAAATTAATGCTTTGAAATCACATTTTTGAAGGATGTGCATATGGTCACATAGTTTAGAAATAATTGAGTTTTCAACATAATCTCATCCTTTGTGCTCTTGTCGAAAAATGATGGCCATTTGGTGCTAAATGTACATGAAAAACATGGAACAAGATAAAATCATGTTGTATTTGGAATGGTAATGGTTTTATGGATGGTCTCTATATAACTATAATTTTTTATGGTTGTCACCAATTATCAATTTTCATGAAGTCCCTTTATTCAAGTTCAATGGGTGGATGCCCTAAAAATTTTCATAAGATTTACGCATTATATACAAGATATTCCATATAAACAAACGTAATTTTTTTTTCCTAGATGGGATTTAAGGTTTTTTAAAAACAACAACAACATTGATATGCAATCTGACAAAGATGATATTGATCATATTCTTGTAAGGATTATGCATAATATTCTAGTCACTTTTGATCCTTGTGGTATAAATATTGAAAATGGTATGTTGAGTATCCTTTATAAAAGTAAACTCCAAACAAGGGATATAGATGGCCATCACCTCATATGCCTAAGGTGATAAGCTCAATTTTTAATGGGATTTTGATTCTCTTATCACCACATAGATCATATGATTTCAAAAAGTTTGGAATGTTATTCTTAAATCTAAGTTTTCACACTTTTCCATGTGCCTTCTCTATCAAGGGTATCCCTTTTTATTATTTCCTCATTTAATTAGTAATTTCTCAAAAAGAATGTTTGTTTTTTAGAAATTCAAAGACTCTAATGTATTTTCTTTGGTTTTGTGTGAAAGCACAAAATTCTTGATCTTCGATTAGTGATTTCGTTAGACCCTTTATACTGGATCTATTTATTTGGAATAATATCCTCTTTGGATATTTGCTCATGATCCTTGAAACTTATGCTAAAGTTGGCCATAATCTAAGACTGGAATTTATTTTTCCTATTTGAAAATAAATAAATTTTACTACTTTTACTATATCTTATGTGGATTTGTATCCGATGATAGCCTAGTAGTGAGTGAGCTGAGTGTTAGAAGTTGGAGGTCTCAAGGTCCATTCCCTAGGATGAGCACTCTCTACCATTATTCCCAAATTAAGCTATGAAAAGTTATTTGTGAAAAGTATCCACAACGCAAAAGGCTACCAATTTGGTGTTCAATGCAATGGGGGTTGGCATGTGGCTTGAAACCTATGTTCAATACAATGAGGCAAGTCCATAGTTCATGGCTAGGGATACTCTTCACCATTGGTTTGGGCATTCCTATTACAAAAATGTTAGCACCCAAAATTTTATCTAATGAAATGTAGAAGGATTGGTGAAGTGGTTTGGTTGTGCCCAGCCCCACCCAAGTTCAAATCTCAAAGGGTGTTTATAGGTTAGATATGGATATTTACTTAAATGATTCAATTTGATAAAGTGATATCCATTTATAATGGTTCCATAGTTCTCTTAGGGATTGGGCCCCTGATTTGTGCCCTAGAACTAGTTATAGCTCTGATCAAAAGCTAGCACCAAGAAAAAAAATTTAAGTAGATTTTTCATTTTTATACTTATAAAAAAGTAATGATTTTATGAAATGTGTTTATGCAGATACAAGTGTAAGAAAAAAATGTTGGTTTATATGTCTCCAATCTTCAAACACTTTTAAAACATTGGGACAATGCACCATTTACTATCAATCATGTTATGCTCTTTAGAGATAGGTCACTCCAAGTAGGGCACTAACACATCCAATATTTTAATTGTTAACACAATTATCCTATGTGATATCTAATATGCCAGCACTATAGCACTAACACATAAATATTTATTTTTAAATAGATATGAGGTATGATGGTTCATACGTATGTCCAAAAAATCACTAATAAAATTAATAAAGAGGGCATGGACATTCATCTCTAAAATAGGAATCTTGAAGTGAATTTGATGGATGAACTAGAATAATGATTCAATTTTTCCTCCCAAACACCCAACGTGTTGAAGTAATGCATTAAACAGCTTTAACAAATAGGTGACATACCATTTTGAAGAAGTGCATTGAAAAAATCATGTTAATTTTTCCTTACCAAAATTATAAACAATACAAGCCAAGTTATAAATTCTATTTTCAGTTATCTAATTATATGACACTAAAGTGGAAGTAACTCTAAAATGGAAATACCAAAATCAATGTACCCAATAGGATTCAAGACTAGGATGGAGAATCTATACACCTCCAACTCAAGCCAAGAGGCAAATAAGCTAACGTACTACTATTTTATTTTAATTAATATTATTATTTCTCTTTTCTTTTTAATGGCTTACACTGGATTTGACCTTAGAGCTATCATGTCCTCCATCTGTTAGGAGTTGAAAATGTGTGTGCATGTCACTGATATGCAAATCCTCCACCTTGTTAATATTCTTACACAATTCATTGGGATAAAATATGTAAGAACATTCAATTCATCATCGTATTTAACATATTATATTATTTTCACATTTAGTAATATATTATTTGATTTATCATAAAAAATAAAATAAATTATTTAATAATTTTATATTATTTAAAATATCATTATCAAATAACTCAAATTAAAATTAACTCTAATCATAAATCATTAATATAAAAAATATATAATTAAATAATAAATTAACTTAATTTCATCGTTAAAATTTGAATATTTCAATGAACATTATTAATTTTAAAATAAAATTAATTTTATAAATTAATTGTAGTCCTAGTTGTAAGATTTATCCTAATTATAAATATTCTATTAATTCACATTCAATTAAAAAAGAATATAATAATCTAATAAATTTTTTAAAAAGTTATATTTTTATTTTTTAAAGGAAAAGAAGACATATATCAAAAAAAATCTTCAAATATTACCATGATAAGCTTTTAGATGATTATTGATTTTTAAAAAGTTCTGCTTTTTGACCATTTTTTGATGTATTTTTTTTAAAATTAAAATATGAAACCTTAAAACAAAATATAAGGAAATATTAAGAAAAAGGATATAAATAATAATGGATTGTTGTAAGAAAATAAAACATATAAAACTACAATTTTAAATACATAGAGATAAAATATAAAATTAGACAATATGAAAAATAAAACAATAAATAAAGAGCATGTAGTAAAGTTATCCCTCTACAAAAATTGAGAGTTGGTATGATACGAGATAATATTTAAAATGAAAGGGTGTGTGTGTGTGTGTGTGTGTGTGTGTGTGTGTGTGTGTGTGTGTGTGTGTGTGTGTGTGTGTGTGTGTGTGTGTGTGTGTGTGTGTGTGTGTGTGTGTGTGTGTGTGTGCGTGCGTGCGTGCGTGTGTGTGTGTGTGTGCATGTAAATTTATTTTAAATAATGTGTTTATAAATGTATATAAATATGACATTAGTAATAATTCTTGATTAATTATTATGTTTTGATTATAGAAAATATAATGAAAGGAAATATTTTATCTTAATATTTTGTTATCTTAAATTTGATTTGATTTGATGTATTTATTTCAAGTTTATAATACATTAACACATGTAAAATTTCAAATATATTTTTCTTTACTATCTTAAAATAGTTATATTTGAAGAATTGAAAGAAAATAAAATGACTTTACATATTTAATTATAACCATTTTATTATTTATCAAAATTTTAAAGATAAGACGTATGAAATTAAAATTACTAATCTATATTAAAAAATATATTTTAAAAATATAAATTATACAAAATATGTAAAATACTAATTTATAAAGTAAAATAACTCAATTAAAAAATGTTAATTTTAAATAATATATATTTAATAATTATTATGTGATTTCTTATATATTTATATTTATTCAATAAAAATTTATATATGAATATAATTTTTTAAATTAAATATACAACACTAATTTAATTATAAATAAGATTTAATTTCAAACTAAATGATATTAATAAGATTAATTACTCACTTCTTTATTTTTTAATACTAATTGATTGTCTCTCCTTGAAGTATTCCTATTTAATATATAGTAAATTCAAAAATCAAATAGCATATTTTTATTGACGGTATAAGATTTAAACATAAATATATATCAAAAATATTAATTATAAATAACTAACTCTTAACCAAAAGAAGTGTGCTCCTCTTTCTGTTCCACTCAATAGACTCTCGCCATCACATCAAGTGATGGGAATCTCTCTAACTATAGACATTGAACCCATCTAAATCCCCAAACATATGTTAAATTTCAATTCATTTTGTGAAAACATAAAATGAGGATCAAATAAAACTAAACTTAAAAATGATTTTGGTTATACTTTAAAAGTAATGATATATTGTATTCTCCCTCCTTTGAATCAAAATGTACAAATATCCGTCATTTATCCAACCTCTAGTTATATGTTCACTGAATCCCATCAAATAAAGTACTTTAAGTTGTATTCTTTTTACTAAATATTTATATTTGTTCTTTATTATCTTATAAATCCTTTTGGTTTTAAGTCATGTAATTTAATTATTAATTCTTTTATTGTTTTTTTAAAATATTGTACAATATTTATTATAATTATAGTGTTTAATAATTATTATGTCATGCCTTGTGATTCTATTGTAATCAGAATATGATTTGCCTTCTATCCCACTACTCAATGTCTAGTAGATGATAGTGTAACAAAGTTATGATCATGTAAGATGTCTAATATTGTGTGTTATCTATATTGAATCTCTTTTGATCTTAATGGTGTTTGTTATTTATTATCTAACAACTCCACATTATTCACTAAATGTTTCTTACACCTTTGTGATAGTGCAAAATGTATAACTATCCATGTGCCCCATACATGCTTGACTTTACAAAAAGAAAAATAGTGTTGAGTTTTTCCCTATGATAATTTTAGTGTGATATGAGATTACCATGATTTTATATATTTTGAATTTATTGATTATCTAACATAGTTGCCTTTCTGGATTATTCTTGATCTCCATGTGCCCCATTCAAGCTTGAATTTACAAAGGATTGTTTTAGTGTTAAGTTTTAAATTATGATAATTTTAGTGTGATATGAGATTGCAACTATTTTATATATTTTGAATGTATTTATGATCTGACATTGTTTTATTTTCTTTTCCCCTAAAATATTATGCTTAGGTAGGAGTTTCAGAGTTATTCTTTTTTATTGTCTATGACTCATGCCAATCTTCTCAAGCTCCAACAATTGTGAATAAAGTGTGAGATATGTATTAATCAAAAGGAATAAATTTTAAACTGGGTAAATGATCATTTGTGTATGTTATCATTTCCATTGATAACATAATAGTTTTTGACTATACCCTCTTTCTATTTTGAATTCACAACTAAAGGATGATTGAGACTATTTTTTCTTTTCTCTATATTATCTTTTGGTTTGTATTATAATTCTAATCATGTGGAATAATTGGTTTTATGTTATTGAACTTAACTCATAGTCTCACCTAATATGTATGCATTTTATCAAATGGAATGGATTTTGAAGAGAGAATGATGTAATAATTTTCCACATATGATTGTAACTAATTGTCATTTGGTATATTGTGTCATCTTACAATATTTTAAAGAATCCTTATTAATAAGTAATGTGTGGAAATAGACTTCATACATAAATTTGATGAATTTGTGTAATATAGATGGAATTTACTCCATAGCAT